>JAVQJG010282186.1:0-10665 GCA_036024015.1 Craterocephalus amniculus | reverse complement strand
CCGCAAATCCGCTCGAAACGCGCCGCCCCAAGCAAACTCGCGTTTTTCCGCGGCTGTACATTGACTTAACATTGAGTTTGTACGCGCGTACAATTTTTTCCGCTGTCCGGTGTGAACATGGGGTTAGTGCTTTGTTTAAAGTGCATTAAGTGGCATAAAACATTTTTTCAAAACATTTCTATTTCTTTTAAATAAATTGAGTGTGAAACCTGTCTGGTGAATTATTTATTGAAAGCCTGCTTCCTGTTTATATATCTGCATTATTTAAGGAGGCTGTCTTCCTACATGGGGAATGTCCCTTGTCAACGAGGTAAGGGTTGTTTGTTAAAGTGTAACTGATTTAAGTATGGCCTGGTGATGCTGTGCTGTTGCTTCACACTGAATTTCAGCTGTGTGACTCCTCTCTAGGAACTCAGCTTTCCCCTGCAGCCCAAAAAATACATGTTAGGTTAAACGTGGGATAATAATGTTGTCTCTTTTTGTTGTTGTTGCCTTTTTCACTTTTTTTAAAAGAAATAATCGTCAATGTTTCTGTAAGATGGCTGCTGGCAGGAATGAACTGTACCTGTCAGTCTTATGTATTTGAAGAAGTTACTCACTAAACACACTGTTGTTTCTTCACTGTATTGTTTAGTGTGAAAAATTGTTCATTATGTTCAGTGGCTTCTGCAGTATTTGTCTCTGGACGATCGGCTCCAATAACTCCAGACCAGTTTCTTCAAGTCTCTGGCTCTATTTGCTGCTATGAAACAGACTGAACGCTCCACACTCCCCAGCCGACTGATCGGAAATGAGCAACATTATGGTGTAGCACTGTAGGATCTTTGCTTCCTCAGGAAGAGTCGTGTACTCTGTCCTTTGTTGAAGATGGCATCAGTGTTGGATTTTCAGTCTGGTCTGTAGCTTGGGTGAACTCCCGGGTATTTGTAACCCCCCCCTCCCCCACACCCACACACACACACTTGTTGATGAGTGTCTGAAATTAATGCCTTGCAGCATCATAAAACCATCATGAGCTGTGATGAACCACAAAGACATGCACATGTCCAAGTCATTCATTATACATCACTGGCAACAGATAAAATCAAGAACACTGCCCGAGGAAGAGCTGCACACAGCGCAGAGAACAAATGTAATTTTGATGGTCTTAGAATTTGGAGAAAAGATTCAATCTGCTGCCTCTGTGGTATTGTTTTCCAGCCTGTTGATGCAACCTGAAAATCTTGACACTATCGCAGATATTTTAATTACATCATTAACGTGCTCCGATACTAATTAAGAGCTTAATTTAGTTTGATAAATAAGAGCAGATCAAATGTCTGTCCAACACTCACGCGCGTCTCTCCAAAACACAATAGCTGTGATCTCTTAATATCACTAACTGGCTGTTTGGAAACACAGCCTCATTAGTTAAGGAAAACTTTTAATCTTGGTCCTCTGCCAATGGTAATTGTCATCCCTATTAGCATCTTTATTAGACGCGGATGTCACTTCACACATGAGCACGTATAAATGCACACACATGAATGCACAGTCACACATCCATATTCAAATCAGGTGCTATAGCGTCATTCACAATTACGGTTTACAATCCAGGCACGTTAATAAACTCGTAGACTCCAAAGGTGCACACACACAATTCATTGATCCACATTGTTGTGGAGAAAAGAAACACAGTTCTTCCCACTGTAGTTTGCGCACAAGCAAGGCTGCTTAGAGCTTCGAATGTCAGAAAGGTTACTTGCATATCTGCAAATGACTGACAAATTATTTTAAGCACACACAAGGTGATTTTTCTTAAGATCAAGCATGCAGCAGTGTGTACGTGCGCTCTCTTTTTAGGATGAGACAGCAATTTATCGCACTGATTCGCACCCCCTGATGGTGTTTGACCTCGAGCAGAAAGACAGAGAAGACAGGAAGAAAAGAGGAATGCAAGTAGTTTGAGCCTTGTGGGCACCTCTCCGCGGGCGGTCCCTATGCCTGCACCCTGGCTGATAACATGGGAAGGGAAGAAAGAAGAAAAATAGAGGGGCGAAGGAGGCAAAGACATTGAAAGAAAGACATCAATGAACCATCCAACTACCCTTGCAGAACAGTTTCATTTTTCCTATATTTTCTTTATTTTTGTGTTTAAATTGCTTAAAAATCCCTTGAATGGAGAGTTGGTAGAGTTCAAGATTCTTCCTGCCACTTTTATTGCACCAATTTATAATTTATAGTTGTGTCCAATGATCAAATAAGAATAACTAAAAGTAATAAAGTATCACAGCCTACACAGTTAAAATGATCAATTTTATTCTGGGTTTAAAAAAATATCTCAAACTTTTTGAAAAGGCCTTTTTGCATTTTTATACTGTTAATATTGTGGGTATATGCTTGTTGATGTAAAAGTGATTAAGATGTATAACCCCTGCTTACTTAAAGCCTCAGTGTGTAACAATTACTCCATTCTAGTGGTGCGCTAACTGAATGCAAACAAACAATGGTGCTCTCTGACCTCTCGCTGCAGAGACGTCATTAGCACTAACGAAGCCACAGAGAGTCATAAATGTGAAGACGTCAACATATTACACAAGTTGGAGCGTCCTGGCGGGTGATGAGGTACAGAACGATACATAACTATGTTTCATTATTGATGCTGATAAGTTACAGACATGCCCTCCTTGTATCTGGTACCATGCTACTGCTAGCTATTGTCATCGTGTGAAATAATTTTTTGTGACCTGTTACTCACAGATAATCTGATGAAGGGAGAGGAAGAGGGTTGAAGTTGAACGGTCCACAGTTATTGTGCGTTTCACCTGCTCCTCCTCCTGCAACAACACACAGGGATTACCTGCTAAACTGCAAAGGGCTAACAAGATTGTCATATTTGGGCTACTGTATTTAAAGAGTTCCGTTCAATAACTAATTCTAAGCTATTCATTTTGATACAATTGTGATTAGACTAACATAAAATACATACTTATGAAAGCCATACTTGATTTTAAAAAAATGTCCAATCATTATTTTTATTTGCATAATTAACTTATCTTGACTTTTCACAAATCAAAACCTTTTGCACATTATTCCTTTGCCTTGTTGTGTGACCTCTTTGCATTTCCTCGTGTTTATGTGAAACTATACTTATGGTTGTTTCTTTATTACAACTTTTTAATAATTATTGATATTATTGTACATTTGTTTTAATTACCCCAATTATTTTTACAATCACTCAAATTATTTGATCGCTCTCTTATCTTTTTCTCGTTTTTAAATTGATCACTAGTTATTCATATATTCATCCAATATAGATGTCTTCAAAATGAAGCCATTTTCCTTTTACATTTGCCTTTTTCAACCTGCAGATATCATGTGTTACTTGACACATTATAAACTAGAAAAGCACTCGAAGACCTCCGCCAAGCTCCATTGACTGCAATGTTAATGAAAATTTCAAAGTGATTCAGAATCTGAATCTCTTCCGGATCTTCACCAAAATCTGATCGATTGTTCCTTGCATCATTTCCAAGCTATCCTGAAAGTTTAAATGAAATCCGTCCATAACTTTTTGAGTTACCTTGTACACTGACAGACAGACAGACAAACAAATGCCTTCTAAAACATAACTTCCTTGGCGGATGTTATAAGCTCTTTTTATTTTCAATTTTCATTCCAAAACTTTATTTGTTTAATTAATCTTATTATATGTCCTAACTTTATGTCTCAACTTATCTTGTTTCTTTCATTGCTTCTTACATTGATTAAAGAGGCCTTTGTAGATGGTGCTACTACAACAGAAATGAAAAAGCTCACGCCTGAAGCATTTAAATGATAATGTGCATAATTTCCATAACAATAAAAGAAAAACACTTGTAGCGTTCTTAACCTTTTTGTCATAATCACGCTGGGTGAGTTCAAAGTTTCATTGTTTAAGTTACAGTACACAGTTCGAAAACACAACTGAGCCCTATAATATAGCTTATTAAAGCATGGCCCTTTTTCAACTGATCATTGGCGCAGTTTTAAAACATGCAAGGATACAAACAAAACAACAGTAAATTGAACACCAATGAGTGAAAAATAGAAATTACATCGAGTTCATGCCAGTCAATAAATGCAAATATGTACTCTTTAACATTCAGAAATTGTATGAAAACATGTGTTCACTTAAATCTATTGGCAATGTTATTAGTTTTTTTTTAATGCGACTGCTATAAAAAGCAGAAATCTTAAGTAATGGTGTTTTGTAAAGATGGCTGGTGCTGTTTTTCAGTAGGACCATGTTGACTCGTTTGTAATGTGATAATTTCTCTTTTATGTATGCGCTGAACATGAATTGCAACTTTTCATCTTCTCTGAGCACTGTCATTTGCATTTCCAGTGAAGCCGCCTTCTCTTTCTTGATAATTGCTACAGGTCTGATAACTTGGAGCGTAAGAAGTATTTCCATATGCAAATAATAAATTAACAGTGTCTATATTTATCCACAGCTAAATATGGGTGTGGAAATGAAGTGTGCACACATACCATTAAACATAAGCTGAACTTATAAAAGAGAACTACAGAAATGAACTTCTACATAAATCAGATAAAAGGTCTGCTCATGGACATTAATTTGTTAGTGCATGCACAATTTCTCTCAGTCACAATACATCTAATCACCATCAACATGACCCTTATTTTATCAGAATTATCCTTAAATCTTAGTAATCAGTTGCTTCCCCTATCATTGGTAATAGTTAATACAAAACCATTGTAAGGTAAGGGGTGTGAACTTTTATTTATTTGTTCCATTTTTTGCATCTAAAGGGTCATAAGGCAGAGAACATTTGAAAATTGCTTCCATTTGTTTTAAACTTCTGTGTTTTAATAGCCTATTAGAGAATGAAATTTTTTCACAATTGTTATATTAGGAAAAAATGCTGAGATATCAAGCATAGGTTTGAGTCTTTTGATCAGGCAGTTAAAAACCCTTGTTTGTATTGTCCTAATGTGTGAGATAGGCATTCAATTAACATGATGGGCTAATACAATATACCAAATGTGGAATGCAAAGAATTTAGAAAAGGGATAAAAACACTGAAAGGTTTCAGTCATTATCTTCCTTAACATTCAGGACATCTTTATTAGATTGTAAGTCACTTTATCTTAAAGCAAATGAAGAAAAGTAAATATTTGAATCTATGACTACTGCAAAACGTGTATATAAATATGTTTCACCCCAATATCTGGAATCATCCACTAAGTGTCTGCAGTTAGTGGTTCTTTAATCTCCTCGGTTTTCCTTTGAGAAAAATGTGTTTGTATTCTTGTGTGCACGCATTTGAGTGTCTACTACATATTAGTCAGGTCAATGGGAAGGCATTAAATATTCATGAAATTACCAAATTATAAAAATGGAACATGAATCAATGCTGGGATGAAAGAAAGCCAGCCTTCCATGGCTTCAAAGCCCCCCATCTGAAACTAGTTATAATCTGAACGGGCGAATGTTTGTGTGTATGCAGTCACACTGGAAATGAGAAGAGCAGACTCAGATAAGAGATAAGGACTGACCTTCAGTGAATCATCTCCCACTCTGGACTGCCTTGTAAGAAAGCATCATGTTAAGCAAGCTGTTCTAAGGGAGAAAAAAGACAAAGTGAAAAGAAAGGCTGAAAAGAAGCACAGAACTGCAGGCAGATGTATAGCGAAAGCAAAAGTAACCTAATAAAGGTCAAAACTCGAAGAAGGCATAAAAACCAACACAAGCTTGACATAAATCCAATTGAACACAAAGTTGTTTACACAGAATCAGTTTTAAGCATCAAAAGGTAACTGATTCATCAAATGATAGTTTTTTTTTTATCCCTTTGCCTTTTAAACACCTCATTTTATGTATGAGCACATGTGCACATGTTGCATACATGTGTATGTGTAACTCATGAGTTTGTGCAGGACTTAATGGGTAAATACAGTATGGTTTCTTTGTTGTTGTTATTTTTCTTTTTGTAAAGTAAAGCACTTTGTGGTACAACTTCTTTGTATGAAAAAGTGCTTTGCATACAAAGACTAATTCATTTGTTATCTACTATGATAATATTTATTTCTAACTTTTCAAAGGGAACTTTTATGATTTCAACAGATTCCTGGGTTAACCATATAGTTTTTATACATACAAGTATGGCACAGGTCAAAAGTAGTCATGAAATAGGAGCATGTCAAGTCAGGAACATAAACATTCTTCAGAGAGTACCGACATTTTATAAAGACAGCAATTCAGGTGTGTAGACTAAAAATAAACTAATCTCTAAGCAGACAATGTTAAAGTAACAATAGGCCTCAAATTAAACTTCACTTTCCTTGAAAAAATCTCTTGCTTTTCACATCACAGGCTAAAGTTTTCTTTATTTACCTTTCGGCATGCTATAGAAAAGGAGGAAACTAGACTTCTGCATCTCCTTTTGGCCGTTTTTGCCTTTGAAAATCTAGTCCATGACCAAAGACTTTGGCCACAGGTCCTTTCATATCTTTCTAGAAAGAGAACATTTCTATTGGATTTCCACAAATGCGAATGCACATTTTTTTCAGATGGTGGAAAAGCAAATTCAGTGGCAGAAATTCAAAAGTAGAGCCTCCCTTCCAACATTGGCAACAACTGCCTGTCACTGCACTCCAAATCAACCTGAAATGTGGGATGCACATGTAAAAAAAATACTGTTTAAAAGAGTCTGATGATGATTATGAAATAAGTTCATACAGTGAAAAAAACTCTGAGCTAAATCTAATTACATAAGTTCTGTGTTCTAAGTTTGCTGTTCTTATCCTGGATGAACAAGTGAATCACTGCATCTTTCTGCATTTCTGTCTACAGGTTTTGTGCTTGTGCCAGCTTCTCTTCAGACATAGGTTTGGCAAGGAAGGAATGTCATGGTTTTTAATTTGGCTCCGGTGTTAACAGATTAGAGCATCCACACTGACTGCATGATACTTATGTCACAAGGTGAAAAAGCAGGTGCTGCCAGAAACTGGACGGTGTCCCACTAGCTTGGTTTTAGCATGGTTTTAATCTCTTTTTATTGCATGTTTTTAACTTGTTTTTATTCCAAGCTAGTGGGAGTTTTAATGAACTGATTGGCAGCACCTGTGGCAGGAGTCCTCCCCTCAATTAAGGACACTATTTAAGCCGGTGTGCAGGCAGCAGGAGGGAGGAAGGAACTTGGAGGAAGGAACAGACGGGCACACAGCAGCCGAGGGTGTGCACCGGTGCGGGAGGGTTGGAGGAGGATTGGGATGAGGAAGACGATGACACGCCGCCAGTATGGAGGCCGTGAGCAGTGGTGGTGAACATGACGGCGGCATCCCGGAGAAGGCCTATGACCCAGGCTGGCAGCCGCCGGGCGGAGTGTGCGGTTGGCCCGGCCCCGGAGGCCCAGAGGAGGCCGCGGAAGAGGAGGCCACTGGAACCGCCACCGACCCAGCCATTTCCAGTGCCTTTTTTAATTGTTTTTTTTTATGGATGTTTTAGGACTTCTTTTACTTTGGGGTTTTATTATTTTTATTTATTTTAAGCTTTTTAATAAAGCTTTTATGGACACTTTTTAATACTGCCCTCCTGTCTCCATTCCTCCAGCAGCGCCCGGTATCGGTTTTATCGGACCTTTTACTTGGCCCGCGACACTTACTAGTCAGTCATGGCTCAAGCTGTGATGCAGCCACATGCCATTTAAAGTTTCAGTGTGGAGCCTACATGCAGGGTAAGCATCACAGAAGCAATTTGAAAAACCAGACAGGGATAATAATTGTTGGTCACCATAGTGACTCATGTGTATCTGTAACATTGAAGCTTTATGCGGCAAAAATTTATGCAATATGTAACAGACATGAAATGCAGCGTACTGTACTGACAGAGATACAGTAATAATTATAAAAGACCTCCAGATCATCCTAACAAATAATATACTGGTACTTGAGCAATAGTTGGGTAACTTTTAGGTCTTTACATTTTGAATCATATCCACCATGGATTACACAAAACTCTGTATTTATAGTCATTCTCAGGATTGATGCTGTTTTAATGGCAGCTGGATATCTGGGCCAAAGCAGAAAGGTCTGTGGTATGAATACAAACATGCGGCTGTGATATAGCAGTTCAGCAAAGCACATGTAAAATCCACAGTAAGTGCCTGGTATGAATGTGGAGTAGATTTAAGCCATGAACTGCATAAATAAGAGCTGGCTGATGCTGAAGGGCTCTGAATTGAGACTTCTGAGAGATCAAATGGTTCAGATTTCAGTGAACTGGCAAAACAAAATCCATTTCTTGATGTAAAGTTGATAAATAGACATCCTTGTAACAAAGCTACTTGTTTGGCTGTTTTGAATGTGGAGCAGAAAAAAACACTGATTCTACTTTCATAGAAGGTTCAGTTTGCTTATCAAGGTAAATTACACTAAATGTCTCCAATTTAAGATGTGCTGAAATTATGATTGATAATTTGAATTAAGCATTTTTTATTGATATCTGTTCATTGAAGTCTGTGTATTAAAAACAAAGAAATAATCCACTATTTTAAAAAGAGAAAATATTAGTATATAAAAAAATGGATCCACTGCTTCTGTTCAGGGTCATTTCCATTAAATGACGTCATGCATCACACAGTACTTTTACTGTTTTTTTTTAAAGCAGTATATGAAACTGATCTAGACTAAGTGTTTTTTTTCAATAAAAAGATTTTCAAAACCTTTTATTAATGCCACCGTGTCTCTCAAATACAGAAAAACTGTTTAAAACTGTGTTGTGGAATATTTAATCTGAAAGTTGCTCTCTAAGTTGGATATGGCTTAGAACTTTTTTTTAAAAAAAGGTCATTATGATGACTATGATGATATTGCATGATATTCCATCTTTATCTGTAGCACAATTCATGTACCTACTCAAATTTAGAATTAGTGTATTTCTGTCATTCACAAATGAATGCCACCCCTGAATAGTCATCTTGCTGCACCCCACATGGTTATAAATCAAATATGACGCTCTTTAAATAGGGAAATTAATTATTTACACTTCAAGCCAAAATACCTTGAAGAGAAGGAAAAAAAACTACTGACACATAATAAGTCATATCCAGGCCTGAGAGGCTGGCCACTCTATTACCATAGTCTAGATTTATAATGCTCTCACAAGTGTCGAGCCACCAGTGGAGGTACTTTGGTCAGGTAGAACTCTGCATCTTCTGTTGCTCTGACTCTGGAGAAAAAAAAATTACAAAAGGAAAAGAAAACGGCTGTCAGATACGGTGATGGAGTGACTTTGGGCAATTTGCTAGCACCATGCTGTTATCTCTATGCTTGAACAGGACGGAGAATTATTCGTTAGCCTCATAGCATATTAACCAAAGTCATGTTTTAAGGTTTTATAAGTAATGATGCAGTAAATCAACAATATTAGAGAGTACAGTAACACAGATATCACAATTTGGCCAAAATACGAATTACGCAATTATGATGTTAGCCAAATCAAATATAAAACACATTTCGCCTTAACACTGCATGCTGAATTGTATAAGATTGCACCTGGCAAGAAATAACATGTTACCTAGCAACGTCAATGAAGCATTGCAGTGACTAAATCATTTCTACCTGTGGTGTGGATAACATTATTTCACACAAGTACTGGGCATCTTTGGAGAGTCTAATCCAGTAAAATGACAAAATAATGCTGAAGCTTTCAGATAACATTCATTATTTAAGCCACTCACTTTCAAAAACCAATGTCATTACTTGCCAGTGTGAGAGTGTCAGGCATAGTGAGACCAATGCTACTTTCGTTAGAGTATTTTTTCAGCAGAATCAGTAATATTGCTTGAGTGTAGGTAAAAACAAACATAATTGATAAATGTCAAAACCCAACAGCTAAGAAAAGAAAACAGTGAATTCATTGATCTGTAGAGAGCTGGCAACTTTGCAATTTTCTCTCTAGATTTACAAGGACTTGTAGACCTCCTGAATGTCATGGGAATGGGCTGGCAGTGCAGCATTTAGTCAGTCAATTAAAAAAATATGCTTTAACAGCCAAATTATTGTGAATTATCCAAGGAGTAAGTGTGTTCCACTTGAACAAAAACATAATCACCTTCCAGCGCTTTTGGAAACATTCCAATGACATCCAACATGTGTATGACTGTACTTTTAACATAATAATACGACTTTCGTACCACTTGAGAGTGCTCACTTTAACATTTTGACAGTGGCAGTTTTATCCATATAGAGCTTTTTTTGTCATCTAAATTGAATACACTCCACACAGAAACACGAAACACAATAATAAATGCTTCCACAATATATACACACAAGGATAATTTAGTTTGGTCAGTTCAAAAGGCAGGAGATTCAAATAAAATGCAAATAATATTATCTATGAAAAATATTAAATATATTGGTGCTACCATTGTAAAAACAATACAATTGCAACCCATTATTGGCAAGATACTGGCAGCAAGAATGGCAATATTTTACTTTTAATTTTCAGTGACCTTACAGCATTTTAACAGAATTAATCATTCATTATGAGTGTATGAAGGCTGTTTTTAAGCTACTGTAAAATATGTTAGAAAGCACTACATTCTTCCTGAGCTTTACATCGTGTAGGAAGGTGACTCATGGAGGGGGGGGGGGGGGGGGGGGGGGGGGGGGGGGGGG
>JAVQJG010282143.1:0-24535 GCA_036024015.1 Craterocephalus amniculus | reverse complement strand
CTCCCCATCTCTGTTGTGCCTCCCTAGAGCTGACCAGCTGGCTTTCAGGCTCTGGGATCCGAAAGCAGCAGCACAGAGGAGCTACAGTCAAAGTTCAGCACAGATTAGCCAGCAGCTAAACTCGGCCCGACCAACTCCGACCTAGTCCTGCATAAATAACCTGAAAACACCGGTCACTTCACAGGAGCTGGACTGGCCCATGCAGAATATTCTTTTCTTTAGTCTGATTTCTTTGTCCTGCAAAGTTTTATTTTTTTATAATAACTTTGGCTGGTGACGCTTACATTTCTGTAATTTTATTCGAACCACATTTTCCATCTGTATTTTAATTACAGAAATTACTTCAACACTGAATTGCGTTGGTTGTCTATCTGCGTTAGAGGTGTGCTGTGGGCTGGATTCATGCCGTATGAAGTTTTTTCAGTAATAAGACAATTGATTTGTGTTATGGTTGCACATGCAAAGCATTACATAAGAAGTAATAAGCACACAGTATGTTCATGTGCTCCTATTAGTGGACAAACAGAGACTCCTGGGGCTATTGTTAGGATCAGACTTTACACGAACTAGTTACTTAACGAACAGTATTTGAAACAATGAATAAGGGATTCTTATCTTGCCTGTAGAGAATAAACATAAACGCAAGCAATATTTTCATCTGGTGGTGTAGTTATGCAGAGCTGCCACCTCCCCCAGGCGCAGCAGCAGTCATGTAAACAGACAGCGCTCTGGAGGAATGCTGGACTCTATGACCTCCCGCCCTGAGTGCTGTTACAGTGCACTGAGTTCAGCTGAAACGGCCCACCCCATGCTGCGCCTCCCCAGAGCTCCGCCTTACCGTACCCCAGCCTGAGGCCCCTCAGGGTGGAAAAAAAAACACACCTCTTTCAGCACACACGGCAGCCTCGTCACACACATACATGGATAGACACACACTCGCACGTACTGACTGACAAGTGCTCCTTTTCTTTACCTCCAGTACACAGCTGTCAGGGCAGCCAGTTCTTGTAGTTTTGGCAGGTTCGAGCTGATTTTGTTTGGAAGATCTTAAGCTTGAGTTTCACTGGCTTCTCTCTCAATTTTTATGTTCATTTTTTTGTAAATTCTTATTCTGATTAAAGAATAAGTGATTGTTATTTTCTTAAAGAAAACACACTTTCAGTTCGTTGTAAATAACACCCTTAGTGGTGAGTTGCCTCTTTATACCTATTCATCCTTTTCTTACTTGTTGGTTAGAAGAATTATAGTGCAACTTGTCAGGTAGGTGTGAGTGGCCATAGTTTGGAAAAGGCATAGTGAAGTGTCATGGAGACACTGCCCTCTGCTGGAGCGCAGGATGAGGAGAAAGAGCAGGTCAGGTTTGGTGAAATCACATAGACTCACGTGTGACAAAATTTTGTGAAACAAGGAAAAGATAAGACTGTTTGAAATCAGTCAAAGACTGAAGTTCACTCTACTTCTTTAACAGTTGCATGGCATCTAGCAAGTCATCTGACTGAAGAGTTAAAGCCTGGCATGAAGTTGAGCTGCATGGAATATTGCACACTGAATGGATTTGATGACTGACTGCAGCGCACCACACTGTCACTTTTCTGCAACTCATCACAACAAACACCAGGGCCCTTACACATGTATTGTTTGTGCACGCAACTAGAAATGTAGATTAGCGCACACACTGAGGCACACGCACAGATACATGTGCACACAAAGCCACACAAGAACAGATAGCTGCTGTCTGAGGAAACGAAGAGCCGTCTGGTGCCATAGCAACCATTGCGGATATCCCACCCTTCTAGAGCAAGAGAGGAGGGGGGAAAAAAGCAGAAGTGGCAATGACATCTGTCTGCCTATCTGATTCACATTCGATAGAATAATTGAGGACATGGTGGCATCAAGGAACTGATCAATTTATCACCTTTGGTACTGAAAAGCCGATCGTTTAGTAGGAAAGAGAGAGAGCTAAAACTGACTGCAAAGGAGAGAAATGAAATGCGACAAGGAGGAAAAGGGCTGTGATGACTCTCTGGGGCATGTCTGTGTGTTGTGAGCACAAATTGCCTAAAAACACAGACACTGCAGCAGTCTGCATCAGCCTTCCCTCTACCACTGTGACTCCCATTTGAACTGCGTCCTCATATGTAATACTATTATTCTGGCCCATATAACAGGTTACATAACGCTCTGTGCCAAATCCTGACCTCATTCTTCAAAACAGCTACTTTTGCTCTGATCCGAATTTTTAGACTCCATCTCAGCTCTGATGTATGTAAAACACCAGAACAAAACAAAGCGAAAAGTCAATATCAAACAGTCGCATTATTAGCCAGCGTTTGTCTATGTGGGAAACTGCTATATTTGATGTGTTTATCGGTCTCCTTTCCTCCCCTCAGGTGACTGTAAGAACTTCGGTTGCGGATGGAGAGCACCTGCCGCGTCCCACTGGTAAGCTGAACGCTGGCAGAGCTTTATTTCCTCAGCAGCCTTCAGGTGGAAGTCACACCTACTGCTGTGTGTTAGACAGATAGTATGATATTATAAGCATCACTGTGGGGAAGAAAACCCCTTTTCATTATTCATGTCTGTGCAGTTTGGTGCGCTGTGATGAAGGGAAAATATTTCTGATGGCCACTTCACCTCACTGCCACACTGTGGGAGTGAGAGTCTGCGTATGTGTTTTTGTTTTGTCGGTGTGGCGCTGCTATTTATGCCTGTGGTGTATGACAGAAGACAACATGAAGTGACTCACTGCACAGACATGACCCAAATCTTTTTTCTCAGTTTTTTTTCTAATCTCAGTGCCATTCCATCGATAGAAAAAGCGAGCCAACTTTGGTAATACTGCGAAGCTTTGAAGCGCTGCTCTGAAGAGAGCTTGGAGCTTGTTAGTACGTACAGCTTCAGTATAAGACTTGAGAGCGGCCATGACTGACTTAAAACAGGGGATCATAGATTAAAAATCAACATGACTCTTGTGCTATTTTGGTTAGGTACTCCTGCTTTAGGACTGATCATAAAGGAAATAACTGTAAGTATAACATATTGGTCGGAAGTGCTTTTATTCCTGGAAATATTTCATCTTCAAACAGCCACAAACCCAGAAGTTGGAAAGATGTGGAAGAAGAAAATGAAAGAGAAACAAAAAACAAACACACAAATCCAAATCGTTCTTAAATAGGGATGTTATGATCGTTTCAAACTGGTTTAAATGGCAGTCGATGTAGAAAAAAAAGGGAAAATCGATTCGCATGCAATGCATGGATGCAGTCAATGCAGATTACGTTCAAAACAAATAAAACTTGTTTTGTTCATGAAAGGATTTGGGATCATTTCCATATCCACAATACTAATTTGTTTAGTGATAAGTTTTGTCAGTACAACGGGCAATAGAAGGTCACAGTTTTAAACAAGAGAGAAAAAGGCAAATATAAGAAAAAAGCAATTTATTTGACCATAAAATAACTCAAATCAATTTTGTTGGAAAAAAATCGAGAATCGAATCGAATCATGGCTCGAGTGAATCGTTGCATTCCTATTCTTAAATCTACTGGACTCCATATATTTGCTGATTATAGGAGCATGAGCTACTTCTTGTTTTGCCTCCTTTAATGAATTTGTTAATACACATATTTATATGTATCGGGGCAGTGGAGTGGTTGTCTTCCTCCTGGAAAGTTGGTGGTTTGATTTCCACACCGTGCATTCATGTGTCAACGTGTCCTTGGACGAGACACTGAACACTGAAGTGCCCTGATGTGTTCATCAGATGTGAATGTCAGGAAAGCCCTCTGCATTCTGTGTATGGAGTGGTTTTGTGTAATTAGAAACGCTGTATGAGTGTCTATATGTAAGGGTGAATGAGAAGCACATGTGTAAAGCTTTATAGAACCGAGACAAGGTTAAAAAGGTGCTACATAATTGTGGTGCTTTTATCCATTTTTTTACTGTTCAGGCCTGCAACACTTTACAAAAACTAGCTGGCACAGCAAAGCTTTTACCTCTGTAATATTACCATTCCTCTCAATATATCTCAAAAGATGTTTTGGCATTGAGGATACCAAAAGGTTAAGTGTTTCATGTTGCCAAGCAACAAAAACACCAAAAAGTTTGGGAATGAACATGATTGTTCCATGTTCTCTTCCCGCTCTATACTGGGCACAGTTTGTCACTGCAGGTAGACTGGTTCAGAAGCAGAATGAGATTCCAAGTAGGTGTGCCTGTATTTATAGGGCATAAAAGTATAAAATACTACCCTAATACTTGTTTCCACTCTGTGATGGTCCGTCTGAGATGTGTAGGGTAAGCCCCGAGATGTCAATGCTGCCTCTGGACAAGTTTTTTGTAAGGCTTCTTTTTTCCACAGTAACATTTCAAATGGTATTTGTTTCCTGCAAAGATTCTCATAGTAATCACTAACCTGCTGTATGCGGTCATATTAGCTGAGTAATTGTTCTATATGCAGTGCTAGGATCAAAGATACCGATTCTGCCATAAAAACTCTAATTCCTCCCAGTTCTATGGCTTGTTTCTTGATATTCACTGTGTGGAGAGTATGCTAAATGTCTCTTTTGAAGGACAATTGTCTTCAAACAGTTAAATGAAATTTTCTCACCGTCATTGATGAACTAAAGATCCGCTGCACATCTTTGCTTTTCATAGAATCAGATCATACACAATCACTCCTTGAACCTCTTTTAAAATGATATCTTACTCAGGTGCGGTGGTCTGTCATTGCTTCTCTGAACTATGTATATTTTAAGTGTAATGAATAATATTCAGCTGCTTTGTTGTCCACATGCTGGTTCTCAGTTACCTGCAGTGACCCTCTGCCTCAGCATAGAATTGCTGCCTCATTTGTCTGCTTGCCTACTCAACGACGCCCTGGCCCAGGGGGAGGGTTGTTGGCAGGGGTTGGGCTGAGTGGTAGATCCCCAGCCAGTTACAATCCTTGTCTTGACAGCACTAAAGTGTCTTGACACCTGAATTCAACCAATCACAGAGTACTGCAGCAAAGAAAGCAGCAGAAGTAATGAAAAAAACAAGAGAAGAGAAGAATAAATACAGTGTAAATTTATTCCAAAGGGGTGCCTGTCCTTGCATCAACGAGCAAAAGCAAAATAAGAAATGTAACGAATAGTTCATCGATGTAATTAATCTTTATTAGTCCAATGTTTACAATGTTTTTCTTGAAGTTGTCCTACTACACATGAAAGGTAAGGCATCGTCCCAGTCACAGCATTGCCCCAGACAGTGGCGCCTCATTGGATGACTGATCTCGGTAAATGGCATATTCTCTCTTCATTGTAGAGAAAGAACAAACACACAAAAGAGGAGAGAAATTTGGTCTCTGTTTGAAAAACAGTCATTTTATACAAGGTCAGTGTAACACAAATCTGCATCTTGTTGACAAAAGGAAATGCAGATGTTTGCCAGGGTCATTGTGAATCGTGTTGGTTAAATACAGAACCCTCATTATCTCGCATGTAAGGACCACCTCGTTGTAACTGTACACCACACAAAACTCAGCCTCTGTAAATTCTTCAAGAATCAAACGAAAATGTAGCTCGTCAGCTTTCACGTTAGTCAAGTCATTCACAGCAGACTAACAGCCTGTCACCTCGTCTGACAGCTACAGTAACAGCTGCGGACACATCCAAATATCAATGGCCAGCCTGCCGACGACCTCTCAATTAGCATGCACTTTACTGGACATGTCCCCATTCGTTTAGAGGGGTTATTCCTGGAACAAGGGAATGATCAATGTTTGTTGAGAGTTTAGATGATTTGTTTCAAAGTTTTGCACTACTTCATAGTTGATTTTGTTTAGGTGACCACCTTCCCTTTTTTACCTAAATAATTTTCTTCTTGGAGGCAGTGAAACTAATTTATAAAGGTAACAACTCCGTTACAATACAATATTTGATGCTTTCAGACCAGGAGTCCCTGTCACAAGGCTTTTCTAGATATTCTTGATATTTGCCATTGTCACAGAACTACCACAATCATTATGTAAAACAAACAAATTGATGACTCTAGCATAGTTTCATCATGATCTCCTAAAACTAGGTTATATTTTATGTTTAAGTTCAATCAATTTTAGCCAGTCATTTAAAAAGAAATCGTAAAATTTGATCAAAGCCTTTGGGGAAAGTTCAGTTAACTGTTAAAAAAATACATACATAGATTTCGGTATTGATCAGAATGCAGCCGTCTTTACAAAATTTCCTTTCAAAGTGAGAATTTGAAAGCTTTCTTATATATTACAAGATTTAATGAAAATGCCAGATTTTATCATAATGATTGTGTTAATAATAAAGATGTTGGAAATTTAGGAACATGTCATGTACCGTCCAGACTTAGCAAAGAAATTAATTTACTGAAATGAATCTAAATAACTGTAACCAGTATGATCTAGTATATTTGAGTTACTAAATTAAGCTAACTATTTTTTATTCATTTTTGCTTGAAAGCCCAATGCTTTAAATTGCAGTAAAATGGATTATACCCACAGACCTCTCCTGCAACTTATAAATCTGTCATGTACATTACAGTTACAACAGAGACTAACTTAAACATTTGGGAGAACTCCATATTTGTCATTTCTGCACTTCTTGAGCTATGGAAGCTTTTTTTTCTCACTGCTCTGTATCTTTGCTTTCCAGAGTAATGATTAAAATGAAAGGCACAAAAATGTTTTTTGTATTAAATGATATATTTAAACAATTTAACTTAAGTATCTCATTTAAATAGTAAATAAAAACTGTCTCAATGGGAACAAGTCTAACAGTGCAACACATTCTTGTACCGCTCAAGTGCAGTAATGTGATTGTGTCTGCTAATGCATTAAAGTTGCTCAGCTTATAGTATTTGCATCATGAAAGTGTGCTTATCTTGGTTTAAATGACTTTTTAAACACCTGCTTACGTTGTGATTTTCTCTGCTTTTATTGTTTTTTAATTTCATGTGCATATTAGTAATATCTCTGATTTCTTATCTGACCGCTCCAGCGCATTAGAAGTGGAGAGAGAAAATTAAACAATCTACTGCATATTTTCTCTCACCAATGTTAAACATGTGGAGAGCTGCCTGATACTCTCACTGAGTATCTGTTATGCACCCTTCACACTAATTCAGGGATATTGTGAGAGACTTGGTGGATGTCATACATATAGTAGGTGTTAAAAATTAAGATAATGAAAATGGTGTTTCTTCTCATTCATTATTAGTAATATCAATGAAAACTTATACCTATTTCATTTAAATTCTGAACAAATGGGGAATACTCTCTGTAAATAACAGTAGAAATATCCCTAACTTATTGGGAACGGTGTATATTTCACTTTATTTTCTGAAACACTGAAAAGGTTGAGCAGTATAGAGCTGAAAATGAACTAAAATGGTTTGAACTGATCTGATATTACTTGTCTATTCCTGATGAATTGTTAAACTGATTATCTCTTGTTTCAGTTTAAGAAAGAAACACTGTCAGTGTATCCAGAAAGATGAAAAATTAGCTTGATTCTTCTGAAGAGTGGCAAACAACAGTTTGGTCACCTCTGGACAAAACCTTCCTTCAGTTTGTATAAAAAATAATGAGTCAAAAAGCTTTATTTTAAAGATTTTTTTTTTAATTTTTAGGCTCCATTTTTGAACAGCGTCTACGATATTTTCAATCAGCTTTTTTGCAATAAAGAATACATTTCCCCTTCTGTTGCTCCCATTGTCACTAAAGAACAATACTCGAGCATTACACTGTAAACATAAGCCAGCGCAAGTCACTTGTTTTGTCTTCAACTGCAGATCTTGGACATCAGTTCCTCTTTTAATGTATAATCTCAAGTATAAGATAATTTGGCATAAGGTGCTTCAACCTTTGTATGACACAGTGTTACAAATATACATGCCTCTGTCATTCAGATGAACCGTTCATGTGTGTGTGTCTAAACGTGCACGTGTGGTCGAAGATTCTGTTTTATTGGAGAAATGTGGTTGAGTGACCAGCTCATTTCATTTACTTACAAGTGAGAGTGCACTGAGTCATCAGACAAACACAGGAAACCACAGAGGAGTCTACACACCCTTATGCCGTAAGCGTACACAAGCTTGATTTACATGATTACTGAAATTGACGACTTTTTTGTGCTTATCACGACTTTCCACTGTTCTGAATCATGTCTTGCGTGGTATTGGGAAAACACACCCTAAAACTTGTGCAATTTATTGCTTCTGAAACAAAAGGAGTTCTATAATGAGACAGACATGGTTGAATCATTCGTCTTAACTATTGACCTGATTCTGAGTAGTCATTGTGTGCTCTGCTCTTTTGAAATCTGACTCTAGATTTAAGACAAGTAAGAGGTTCATTCTGTTCTTTTTAGTAGTGGCATCTGAATGAACACATATGAAGACTAATTATTCCAGAAGAGTGAGTTTATTTTTATTTTTTAAAATTATTCATATTAGAGAAAACACATTTTCTTTGGTGTACATTTATAATCACAGACTAGACTGGCCTGTGTTCACTTGAATGATGTGGTGTTAGTAACTTTGATGATACTGGTTTCAGTGTCAGTAATCCATAAAATTGAATTGTTAACTTAATTTGACCTACAGGATGGTCTGAAATCATGGTATATGTGTAACAGAAGAAATATATTCAACATAAATGAAAATGAGATCAGAGCTTCTCATTATTTCTTCACTGTGAAAGTGACACAAGGATGAAAATCTATCAGACAGCCAAGAATTATGGTTGTCATTGATGATAGAGGCAAAAAATAGACTTAATTATTTGACCAGTCTGACAGGGGAGCATTTGAGACTATGGATTTATGTGTTTGTGTAAACTGCACACATTTCAGGTTATGTACTATTTTCACACTCTCATATCCCTATATCACATTGGTAATGTAATAATTATTTTAATTAGGCTATTTGCTTCGAATGTATTTATTTTCATTTTTCAAATTTTTAAAGACGTTTGCTCTCACAAACCTCAATCTGAAAGAATTGTTTTCCATACAAGGTAATTGACAAATCTGGATTTTGTTTAGAAATAAAAACTAAAAAGCAAGTCCCGTTTATTCAATAACAATGATCAGGGATGATTTGGAATAGGCTGTTGATAGTTTGTCATGATTCACTGTTGTCGGAGAAATACACGTTGTAAAAGTTATTTGTTGTTTTATTTGCTATTTGTTTACCGTCTTTCTCACTAATTACTGCCTTCTCATAGATCATTGCCTCTTCTATTCCTCCCTCTCAGCAGACATGTGTAACAGTCTGGTAATGTATGTGTAATGGTGCTATTTTCCAAACAAGAGTTCTCTGCTAGTTGTTTATCAAAATGACTCAGTGACGCAGTTTCCAAAGAGTGATGTCCAAAATGAAAAAGAGTGACTTGTTGGAGGTGAAAGGCGTGACCACTGACTGAAGAACTGATGTCCTTCAGCAGTAATTACAGCTAAATAGAGCAACCACACAGTGTTTCGAACAGTATGCACGGTTCTAAGATATTTTTTATTAACTAACAGAGCTGACAGTGCACTTATATATCACATATTACCTACGTAGCATTCAAGGTGGCCCTCGAGCATGCAAGTGCTGTCAATGAACTTTTTGTAAAGTTCTGGTTGGTTTTTTGATGCTCTTCTTCTGCAGAATTGTTTTTGAATGGCTGTTTCATCAACCCAGCTTTGATGTGTTGCATCATATCCTGTTTCAACATCTAAGTGTGTCCAAGGTTCAGCTGTCTAACTCATGGTTTGAAGCTGCCACCACTGTGTTTAAACTCTCATTTTTACTTTTCTAAACATCTGATCAGTAACGTTTACATAGACGATGTGTTGATTAAAACATTTATATAAATTACATATGGCTAAATTTTTCCATTCATATTCATATTCCTAAAAAGTACTTATGGTTCTCTTGCTTTTAATCTTTTCAATGATTTTGTGTTTAAATGATTTTACTGCAATTCTTCTTTTATGCTTTTAATGTTTTATGTAAAGCACTTTGAATTCTCTTGTACCTGAAAATGTGCTATACAAATAAACTTGCCTTGCCTTGCATTGGCTATGGAATAATGATGTATGACCACATTTGGATCTTAATACCCCTGAGCCTAGATTTTATTTTGGCTAAGGGTGAGGGCCACACAATCCTTTCAAATGAACACAGCCCAGGACCGTACTACAAACAAAAATTGAACAGCATAGGGATCATTCATTGGCAGAGGAGGGGACTTTAGAAAGGCAGCACACCCAAAAAAGTAACACATTCATTCATAAATGTAATATATTCACTTCCTGAATGTATTTTCACATAAATGAGGATGTAAAAATGATTTCAATATTGTTTTCCATCTTGTGGCCATTTATTTGTCACCCCATTTATCATAAGATTGTTATCCACTTATCAATAACAGTCATGAATGTTAGCTAATTTGCTAACATCTGTAAGGACCCCATCTGACAAAATCCACTGAAATGCAAGATTTGTTTCACTGTACAGCTTGTCAATGTTTAAGCAACTTGTTGGAGAAAACATATTAGTCTGTTATCAAATGAAAAATATGAACTAAAAACTACAGCTTCGCAGGCGTCTCCGTGTCCTCTCATTTTGTCTTCTTATTGAAGACAAATGTAAAAAAAAGTTAAACTATATTTACTGAAGACCACATCTATTTCTGTTATTAGTTTCTCATTCGTTTGTTGACAGTTGGTTATCATACAGTAGATACTTACCACTTTGTTCTAAGGGGTGAGGGGCGATAAATCAAGGGTAAAGGAAGGGGTAAACAGACAAATGGGACTGTCCCTAATTCTCCTTAGCTGCACATCCTTTTTGTAATGTATGTGTATGTGCATTATCAATGCCTTTATCACATCCATAATCATAAAAATGCATGGTATTTGGGTTTATCAGTCCTGTGTAATTACAATAATAACAAAACATTTTCACAAAAGAACATGCATCATAGAATGTGGTAAAAAATTTAATATCACATATGCATAATGGTTTAAAAATAAAGGTATACTTATTTCTGCATTGAAGCTAAGATTGCATTACACAGGATGGTTGCTGCTTGCTCCTAGAATGATTTAATTTGGGTTAAGGCAACCAAAAAATGCTGATTACATGGCAGTATCTTATTCGGAGAAATGTCTTACTTGAGTTAAGTTTTAAACTGTCTGTACATGTAAACATAGTCATTCTAGCCAAACAAATCAATATTTGTCTCATCTGGGTATAAAACTTTCCACCAGAAGGATTTTCCTTTCTCTTAAAAGTCAGCTGGAAACTTCAGTCTAGCTTAAAGGTTTCTGTTTTTTGGAGCAAGGCTTCTCTCATGGACAGCGAGCTCCTTGTGAATGAAAGTATAAACTGTAAACAATAGTATAAGCAGATGGCTTTTCTACTAAGCTTGACTTTTTCTTATCTGGGTAACGTAAAGGTTAACCCGGGGTTTTGCGTACAACGAAGCTGGTTCACTTCTGAGCAAGCTGTTTCACTGCAGCAACAGATGCTGAACAGCTAACCAGGTCCGGAGCAGGTTATGTTCTGGATTATGACATGAGCAAGTAGAAAGTACAGCCTTCCTGACCAATCAGCTCTCTTGGAAAAGAACCTGCCCATTTTATAGAAGATCCCAATGACGTTGATGCAACATTGATGCTACGATAATGAGAGGAGAGCTTAGGAGACAAAGAGTTTTTAAGGATAGATGCAATCCTTTAGATGAAGAAAAGTAGCCTTCACTGACTGCTTTAAGTTATTCATGTTGTTGTACTTCTTGAATTTTTCCCATATCCGTTTAGCTCCACTAGGGTTGCATCTGAAATAAGGATCACATATGGCAGAACCGTGACTTTAATCAACTCACGACTCATGCCATCACAGGATTAATATTCCAACACAAACACGTGGGTGCTGAGCCTCTGAAGAACTCAATTGAAACTATAACAAACCTCCGCCAAGCCTTTTATTTCTTATTTTTACTTCTTTAACCAGTGATTGTGGGAGTTATTTTTAGTTGGCACCTTTATTGGGACAATTATCCCTATCTCACCATGCTAAAGAATCATCAAAAAATTCCTGGATCCTGGCGGTGATCAGGATCACCGCCATATCTATCACTTTTTTGTCATTTCAATCGTGAGATCTCCTAAAAATTTTATCAAAATCCATCCATAAATGTTTGAGTTATGTTGCTGACAGAGTAAAAAGAGAAGTGAGGAAGCTCTTCTCAATCCTTCTGGCCTGGAAGTGAAATGGAGTGATCAGTGCTTGTATTTGCCGATTAATTAATATTGTATAATCTGACAAATTTATACATTAACAGTTGGTTATTTTCTGTCAGCAGCATTTTCTGTTTCTGCAGCAACCATGTTGCTTTTGGCCTGGATGATTTGTTTAAATTTCTCATTTTTCTGGAAAATAATTGTCTGCTCCTCCATGATGACATACACTACTCCGAAACCTGCAGGGATTCCTCATGGTGATCGGTCAGAAGCTGCAGACACTGCCCCTTTTATGCGAGTACGCACTGTACGCATCAGTTTGTCCAGATCCTGAATGTCTGGGTAAGTCTGCCCAGGTAAGGGAGACACTACAGGTTCCGCTTCGTAGTGTAGGACTGTACCCTGGTGGGCACATTGTGCCTGGCCAGTCGAACCTATTTCCTCTCAGCTGAGTCTGACACTTTGAGTCATCTTCCAGACTAAAGAAGTGGCCACATCTGGACTAGCTTACTTACACACATCTGAGCTGATGATAAAAATCAGCTCCAAAGATCACACTCATTCAAAGATCTTCGGACTTTCCCGTGGTTTTGTCATTCAGATAATTGCTGCCTTTTTATGTTGGCACAGATTCGCTACCAACTTCTGGCCTCAGAAATAACATTTCAAAGTAAAAGAAAGCCCAGTATTGCCATGGCATTCAAATCTATGATCACAAGTTCTGCAGATCATTTTATCAGCTGAAATGTATCTGTTAGGCCACCCCTCTGCAAAGTCGGCATCAGTCTTGTCCAAGCTCACCGTATAACGGGGAATTAGAAATCCTGAGAAGCTGTTAATCACCACAGTCATTCACATTCCTCATAGACTCTAGTCTGCTCTGGACCTCTATGGCTGGGGAAGGGGCACGGTCTAGGGGAAGCTGGGCCAATGCTATTGGACCCGCCGGTCTTTAATTAGAGGGAGAGCTTGGCAGGGCCTGATGGAGGAGAAAAGCTCTCAGGATGTAAGTCCTGGGTGAGAGGGTTCACACACAAAACACTGGCTTTTCATCACTGCATGACTCATTCAAATTGTGTGTAAAGTATGGTGTATATGTGCAAGTGCGTGTGCGGATGAGGCAGAGAAAGTGAGAAAATGTGTGTGTGTCCTTTGTACATTTTGTGTGTGTATGTGTATGCATGAGTTTCTTACCTCATTGCTCAGGCATTCCTGAAGAGAAAGTGGTGTGAAGTGAAAGAGCAGCTTTCACAGTGTGGGCATTCATGGATTGGGCCCCCTTGGGCCGGTCAGAGCTCCAGTGTTCACAGACAAAGCCTCTCCAGCAGGACCCAGACACACTCACACAGTAAGGGGAGCAACAGTAGGGTAAGAACGCAAGAGAGGGGGAAAGGTAACGAGGGGAGAGTAAATGGGGAGAGGGGGCAAGAAGGCGGGGATAAAATCTGTGTGGCAGCACCCTCCTTCCAAAAGTGCAGGTGTGACAGGTTGTCATCCATAAAGGGCCAACTCCATCCTTATTTCTGTGTTACAAATCAGAAATCGCACCTGTATTCTTAAATGCTGTTAAAAAAATCAAAGATAGTTACAACAGAAATATTTATGTTTGACTCACCTGCACTATAACTTTAAGTACTGTTACACTGCAAATCCCTATCCACCCTTCTCTAATCTCCACCTTTGTTCTTTTTCTTTTTTTTCCCTCTTCACTGCCGGCTGAGTCCATAAATCCGGCCCACTCTCTCCTCCTGGAGAAAAGGCTCCTCCCTCTCTCTTTGCACGAGCCAGTCTCGTCTCTCTTCTCCTGCCCTCTCTTCTCCCTCCTGCACTAAGCCAGCAGCTGGAGCTCTTAGAATTCTATGCGAGTTTATTCCACTTGGCCGTCCCGTCACTGTTCCCCCTGCCTGGCCCCTTCCCTAGATCGGGTAGCCTGGTTCACTGTGTCCTTAAACAACCCGTGTGCATGTACAGGAAAGGGGCCCCAAAATGGGGAGGACCATCTCTAATCCTCAGTTTTTCAAAAGAAACTTGCACTGAGAAGTCTTTACACTGATTTCTTTATCAGAATCTTTATTCCAGAGTTTTAGCTAATAGAAATGACAACAATAAGGTAATTTAAATTGATGTAGTGTATGACATGTTTGATTATGTCTGTATAAATGTATATATATGTATATATGTATATATATATATACATACATATATATAAGATTAAAATATTTTATTCTTTCATTCTTTTCATACACAGTATCATAAGTATCATGAGTTTGAAGCTGCCATACAGGAGACAGGTGATGTTATGTTTGAAATAAGAGATTTGTTTGATTTATAGTTAAATAATTATTAAAGAATGAGAGATTGCTTGGTTTATAGTAGAAGACAGTGATTTACTCAGTTATGCAGATACAACCACATGATACAAATGTGTATTTTGTATCAATTTCTGTAGTTTTCCACAACAATAAAGATGACCATATTCAGTGTGTCATCATCACTGGATTAGCTGAAAATATGGAATATGCTGTGGTGCGTCTCATTTGTCTGCTAAACAGTCTGTGTGGATGGAAAGGTAATTTGAATATATGGAGAAAGACTTGGTCAATAAAACGTAAGTGGAGGCATAAGCATCTTATTTTTTACCAAAACACAAAATGATGCTCTTTCCATAGTCATTTATTCTACCAACACAACAGCTTGTTCACACTTTAACAGTTAGATGATGCATTAGATGACATGGTACCATGCAGATGTACATATTCTGTTAATTCGAACTGTACGTGAGAAGCTTAGAGTTGCTTTACATCCCTATTTTATATTGTGTGACAGCTTATACTGGAGTCAGGATTCTGTCGCTGAGACTAATTCTGTGTCCTGCACTCTCTTTTTGGGCCCACAAGTATACTGTTGTTGAGGTCTATGTGATTCCAGATGTGATTTAGTCCAGATTTCATCTTCGTTGGGAGAAGCATTGAAGTCGAGATAATTTAATGCTACTGATATTGTGCATTTCACCAGTGGTGGAAGAATCAGGCTCATATGTTACAAGAGTTAAAACTGTTCATTAGAAATCCAAACCTCTGTCTCTGCCTAGTATAGTCTATGTATTCAAAGCTCTGTGTGCTTTTCTTTTTATAATGTGTACGTCTGTCATTTTGGATTGTTCAGCTAACAAAGACTGGCTGCAGTAATCAGGAACAAGTTGGATGCATCTTGAATTTATTTTGATTCAATTCCAGTACAAGTTCGGTGATATTTGATATTGAATCAGGAATGACATGTATTTTTGATAGAAAAACAAGTTATACTAACTGATAAATGACTGTAATATTTGATCAGTATCAGGTAGCATAGAAAAGATTTGTAAAAAAAAAAAAAGAAAAAAAGGTGCCTAACGCCCATTTTCTCTTTGGCATTATGCCTTGCTCTGCATTTGATGTACTGTATGACCAAATATTTGAACTTAACAGCAGCTGCTGGTGTGTAAATACATTAACTTGTTTAATACAGAAGGTGTCAGAAACAAGATGGAAGTTTTCGTTAAATCACTGTTTTGCAGTTGAGGTCAAGCCTGACTTGAGGTCACACTTTTCGGATGATGTACTGTAGGATCAAATGAGCTGTCAAATATGATGCAGCACAATTTGACTCTTGACGAAGGTATTTCATGTGCACGTCTGTGTAAGTGAGTATTGTTTTTTTGCTGCGGTCTGTGCAGAGGTGCGGGTTTGCATGCTTAGGTTTGATGAACATAAGTGAAGTTGTTTGTCACCATCCTGGGTGCTCTGAAATCTCCTTTTTGCTGCAGACAGTTTGGGGTGCAGTGATGGTGTGGGGGATGGGGGGTGGGGAGGTGGACAGCGGACATGGCGGC
This sequence comes from Craterocephalus amniculus, assembly GCA_036024015.1. NCBI lineage: Eukaryota > Metazoa > Chordata > Actinopteri > Atheriniformes > Atherinidae > Craterocephalus > Craterocephalus amniculus. The sequence continues at coordinate 8,425 of JAVQJG010282143.1, read as the reverse complement.
AGACCAGAATCAATTGGCAGTGTAATGAGATGGCGTGGTGCCAGGTAACCATGGAGCTACCCTCTTTGCCTGTCTACAAGTGCAGAGTTCAAAATTAAACTGAATGAATGAGAGAGCCAAGAGGGTGGGGAAGGAGGGCAGGGAAATAAGGGTCTGAAACGGCAGGAGAGGAGACGGAGAGAAAGAAAGAAAGAAATGTCAAAAGAGGAGGGTGGAAGCTCTGTGAACTATTTCTAAGCCCTGCTGTAAAATCTAACTTGAGCCCTTTTTTGAGAAAAGGAAGATGAAGAGGGTAAACTAATGATCCAACCAAAATGAATATCTGGAATGACTATTTCTGGCCGTAGTTTGTTTCTGTACACTACCAGACTAGAGTAGACATTTACAGGAAAAAACTCCCCATTTTCTTCCTTGAAATCCATTAGTTTCTTCCTTGGCAAATCTGAAAGAATTGTTTTAATTTCCTTGCAAATCTGTGCATTTCCTTACCCCCCTCCTTGAACCCACACTCATCCTCCTGTCATGGTAGATGTGTTAATATTCAGGATTGGCAGCGTTCATAAAGATTAGTACTAGCCAACGGATACTGCAGATTTATATAACTGAAGTAATTAGTGTATTAATTGTGTCTCTTTATTCACAGTGTTACCCCTGCTATCATTGGGTTTGCTTTTTAACGTCTGAAAGCAAGCTGAAGAAGCAGGATATTGTAATAAATAGATTTTCAACTAAACTTTGTCTGATTAACACAGTTTATTTATGTTCCAGTAGAGTCCAAATCTAATTACTTCTTCTCTAGAAGATTTCTCTACAAATCAATCTTGAAGTTCTAATACCATTACAAGATAAAATATAGCATATCAAAAGTTATTTACAATGTTTTTTAATGTAAGTTTACAGTTGGCATTAATTTAATTAATAAAGAATAGAAAAACTGAACCAGAACCAGAGAACTGTTGTTTTTTGTTTCGTTATTTGTGATAGATACAAAATAAATAGTTTTCGTTGTGGTCATTGGTTCTTTTGTGTATTTCAAAGAATGGTTTGCAATAAATCAAATAATTCAAAAAAACCTTTGGCAGAAACTTTGTCAAAGAAATAATCAGAAACTTTTGAAGTAAGTATGTTGTATTACTCTATAATAGCAAAATCTTCATATATACACTATGCACCAGGTTGTTTTTGTTTTGTGGGTATTTTTATTATGTAGAAACAAGTCAGTGGCTCAACTTACCTGTGACATGGAACCTGTTTATGTTATGAGCAGCGTTGGCCACTTAAAAGAAAATAAAAAATCTGTCCTTCTGTCTGTCACAAAATAAGGAAAGGAACAAGTGATTACATGTTGGGTGATCCTGATCATCGTATACATCAGTGGTTCCCAACCTGGGGTCCAGAATCCCCCAAAGGGGTCCCCCAACGAGCACAGGCCTCCTCAAAGCTTTGAACATTCAAGGTCAGACATTGTTCCTATCTTAGGAATAAAAGTAGACTGATATGTTGTTAATTCAACTTTGGCTTGGTTGAAATACAGAATCTACTATTTATGGTGAGAATCTTGCTAATGAAATCATAAAATCCGTATGGTTTCTGCTCCATTGGGGCAGGGGTCCATGGCTTTTTAGTATTTGCATGAAAGGGGGATACTCAGTGAAAATGGGTGGGGAATCACTGGTCTAGATCCGGGGATTTCGTTAAGGATTCTTACTATTGAGATCAGTTTGCCATTACAGCTTCTAACTCATCACATAATGCCCCATATGATTGGAAACAAAATATATCACAAGATGGCATCCTAGTAGATCTCGTGGATTGACCCAGATCATGTTGATATTCTGGATCTAGTGATCCACAAGGTTCAAAGTGTTGGGGTACTGAATGGGCTGTTGGGCCGGAAGTATGCACTCTCTGAGTGCTTCTGTTCATAGTAAATCAGAATATTAGATCTAATGAATGACATTAAAACTTAATGGAATAAATAACTAACAGAACAAACATCAAAACTAATGTCAGGCTGATGGATACCATGGTCGGTGATCAGCTGTGCACACAGACTTACCCAAATCTACCATGACTCTTTACTCCTCATCAGTCAGCCATCAGCTACGTTTTTGTACGTTGTTTCAGCCCCTAGCTCCTGGTCAGAAAACCGCTTCAGCCTGCAGAATTATAGTGTAAATCTATCGGTGCGTTCACCGTAAAATTATAACTGAAATCAAGGTCATGGATAAAAGGAATAATTTGGGGACAACTCCTTTCTCAAACATTTTATTCAATTCAATTCAATTTAACTTTATTTGTATAGTGCCAATTCATAACAAAGTCATCTCAAGGCGCTTCACTGACAATCAGTTTAGGTAATCCTACTGTCATACATTCATATATACATACAGTATATACTAGCCAATTGATAACAAATAGCCTATGTAAGGAAACAAACAGACTGCATCGCAAAGAGTCCTTGATCAATGCAGTCGTGTTCTTAGCTAGCAGCGTATTCTCCAGTTTCAGCTATCACTCCGCCTCCTCTTCATTTCAGCAGTGTCATGATATAGTCCCAACAAAGGTAAAACATCCCCAAACAAAAATAAATTGCATCTTACAATAGTAGCATGCTGTCGGTAATGTGTTATCATCGGGTTGTACATAGGGTTGTAACGAATTGGACAGACCGATTAGTTAGATCACCTGTTACTGAAAAAAGTAACGCTGATAGCAACGCTGCTTATTTCAGCGCTGTTATTTCCATCACTAGTTATGAGCGTTATGTTCAGAGTTTTACTTATCCTCAAATGACCTTTTCTTGAGGATGTGTTGCGTTTTCGACTAAACAGCTTTTAGACGGGGAGAGCTTATGGTCTGCAGGACGAGTCTGGCTGTACACAGACAGGCATGTTCAGCACTGGGCCTCACGGCCTATGAAAAAGGTTCCAGCACTATCTACTGAAACAGCCTAGACGTTAAGACTTCTGAGTGTACACTGACAGAGAGACGAGACAGTGGGCCAAGATGTCTGTGGTGTGGATTAATGGGGGGGACTGGAGAAAGGGTGCCGCAGTTGTGCGTGAGCAGAATATTTGATGGAGTAAGCAAGAGGAGGGAACAATGACGGACAAGCAACTGAAAGAGATGGGTTAGATGAAAAGGGGGTAAAGAGATAAAAATGGACTGAAACATCAAGAGTGGCTGAAAATATGAAGTAATTAATACAGCTGCTGTATGGTGTCATCAACCAGAGCTTAATCATGCCCTCGTGTCTAATTGCACTCTACAGTTTAGTTTTTAGGCATTCATTTTGTCGCAGGGAGTTGATTTGGGTTAAAATCTTCATGCCGTTATTTTTCCACAAAAATTTAATATACACCTCGGTCAGTTCCAATGGATGGAAAATGCTAAATTTAATCCATGTTGGAAGCAAAGCAGAGTGAACAAAACGAGGTGCAAATTTATTAGGCTCTATCTTCCATCTATATTGTGTACTTGTTGACATTTATAACCAATAAAGGGTAACTGACATCAATTACATTTCTAATTCAAGATAATTTGCGATACACTCTAGACAATAATGTAAACCAGTAATTACTAAGACATTTTATTATGAATAGCTTTTTGTTTTTCTATTTCCATCCCCAGCAGACAAATGGATACCATACCATACTGCAACACTTTATTTATAAAACTCATTTAAACCATCAACAATACCAGTAAAAGTGCTGAACCCAGTAAAACAAAAAGCCTGAATAATCTAAAAGAGATATAAATAAAAGGCACAGTACATCCAACAATGTAATGTCTACTTTCATACAAAGTGAGCAGCAACTTTTTTCTCTACAGCCAGTGTTTTAGTCAATAAAACTGATTCAGCTGAATAATGTTTGTGATATAATGTAAATGTACTTCTCCACATGCGTGTTTTACATCCTTTATAGCTCTTTGAGTGAATTTTACCGATGTTAATGAGGATTTAAGCTATTTGTGCAAGTTGTTCAGATAAGCAAGCAGACAAGCTGGACTGTGGGTGTTTGTTTCATGTTTTGACTGCTGGGGTCAAACAACTAAAATGATGCCAAATTTTGCTTGCAGCTACTGAAGAAGGAGTTGTTATTTTATTCATTTTAATTTGATTTTTTAAGTGTCTGCAGACAAAAATACAGTCTGGAATTTCTGGACCGTAGTTTTATATACATTTTTACATGCAGTAGTTTTTTTTTTCAGAAACAGAAGCACACAAATGTTGCTTATATCTAAAAAGGAAATATGTTTACGATCTAATGGCTAAAGAAATGTTCATTTGATCAGTTACCCTAGATATAGTCCTGCTTTTTTTCATACTCTATTGTGAAAACTCAGATGTGAAAATTACAGTTTGAGCCAAAATTGTTGTTATCATGATAAAACCAAAATAATGTGCAATGCCCTAAATATTTATCTGAATAGGAAATTCTGCTCATGACAAGGAGATGTGAAGGCATTATAACTCACTTTTTCAGACTTAGGCTGTTCTGTTGTCTGGAAAAGATGAAACTGTGTGGGCTTGAAGGAAAACCAGAAAATAAACACTACCTTCCACAGTAAAGGTGAATGTTTTTTATTGTCCTTTACAAACTGAGGTGACGCCACAGTATCTAAGACCAGTGAAGTACAAGAAATACAGCATAGCTGCTATCAGCTGACATTACTAAAAAAAGGTAAACTTGTTCCAGTAAGAAAGATCTTTACATGCAAAAGAGAACAACAACAATCAATTTTAAAGTTGGGATTTCTTGGGTGAAGGCTAGAGATTTCAACCCTTAAGCATCATTTTAAAATTGTCCCTTGAATTTGTCCATTTGATTTGATTCAGCTTAATATCTCTGCATGATAGATGTAAATGAACAGAGCATCTCTATAAATATATATAAATAAATATAGATATAAGAAAAAACACATTGCAATTAATTACATGGTTTATTTGTCACATATGGACAAATATGTATCATTCATCCGAATTTTCTGACAAATTGCCACAGTATTAAAAGCCTTGGTGATGATTTTTCCTCGTTGTTAGCAGCTGTCTTTATTTCCTCTGTTTTCCCAGGCTCCCAGAGTGGCTTTAAAGGGTTACCTTGTTTGAGGTTTGGGGTTATGCCCATGTCGGTCACTCTGTTTTCTTCAGCCTTCTGTTTTTGGAGAGGCCCTTCCCTGTGCCGGCACTGTGACAGGGTTCTTGGCAATGTCCTGAAAGTCAAATCTGTTCATTTAGATTCAAGTGGTGACCATGGAGCAGCTATTGGCATGCTATGGTAAAACTGGTATCCAGGACACTTAATATCCTGAACGCAGCATTTGTCCTTTTTTAATAAAACAAGCAAACTGGTATGCATGGGTGGAACAATGCTTTTTATTTATTTATTTGTTTGTGGCACATATGGCTTGTTGTGAAATTTGAACTTAATTTAATTTTTCACATTTTACCTTCTTATTCAGTGATGCTCCAGCCAAATCCAACCACTGATTTTTAAAAATAACATTTGTTAAGGACGCTCAACTGAAATGGCCGCTTACTGATGAAGAGCTATGGGTGATACAATACCTTTAATTGTGTTACAGGTTGGCTTACGGATCGTTCAACATCTCAGTTGTAGGATGGAAATATATTGTAAATGAGCTGTATTCTGTGGAAACAGTGGTCCATGTTTGTTTCTTTCATCAGGAACTATTTCACAATGAAACAGATGGCTCATTACTGTGAATGAAGAACAAAATTAAATGAAAAAAGATGAAAATGGACATTTTAAATGATCATGGCAACTACCGTGATAGTTTTGCTCCATTGACTGTTGTATTCATTAAAACACTTTCTAAATTCTGTACACATTGTAGCATGCAGACTTTATAGCCAGTGTTTTTTAAAAGCTTATTTTAGCTTTTATCATTGTGCAAGTAGTCTTTTGCCTGTCTTGAATCTTTAGGGCTTCTCAAGGATTGTAGTAAACAAAACAGACAATAAACAGAATTGGCCCCTGGACAGAGCCTTGAGATACTTATCATCAAGTACTTTGATGAGAGTGTAGTACAATGAGCTGCAGCAATGAAGCTACTTTCCTTAGTACTGTTGTGATGTCAGAAATGGGACAGATGGAAATTACCCATTTAAATCAATTTTAATATATCAGTGTAATTATTGTTAAAATTATTATTGTTATTATTATCATTATTATGAGCACTACATGGACATGTATGAGACACCATAATGAAGATATTATTGCCACAAAATCTAAGAAAAAAGGCAGATTGAAAGGTTTAAATTGTGATATTGTCATCTTAAAAAAATGTCCATTGGCTGCACAGAAATGATGATAGAATATGTTTTAAATATAAAAGTTTCGCATCATGATATTATCAGATTATGCCATTAAATTATGTCTCTTTTCTGCTTATGTGCAAATACAGGAATCATACATTTACATTTAGAAATAAAGACAGCGTCACAAGCAGCACAGACAGCGAAATGTGAGAATGTGGGAGATGCACAATAACAAAGCAAGTATTACGTACTGTTATACAGTTGTAGCCTCCCCCTGTATGACGGGCCGAGTAGAGTTTCTTATAGACAACACAACACAGCTGTATACTATTGGTCTACTCAAAAAGATGGCAATAATGGAGTGAGAAAAGGGAAACGGGAGAAAGATGCTTGCTGACGCACCCAGCCCTCCCTGAGCAGGACAGGGAGCACTTCTCTCTGCTCAGAGCTCTCTCCCGGCCCTCAGCCATTTTGGAGAGGGGGAAAAAGTGGCCGCTTTTTCTCTCCCTCTCTCACTACGTGGCATAGCTGTAGGAAAGGCTTTGGCTGCTGTGTTTTAGCAGCAGAGAAGACACACTTTGCAGCTTCCACTTTGGAAATGATGTTGATGCAGAAAGAAAATTCTGACGCGAAAAAAAAACAACAACCTGTTTTTTCACTTTTTTTTTTTCTGTGATTTTTTCTTTCCCTTGCATTCCGGTTCCAAGCTTATATCCTCCTTGGCTGTTTTCTTTAATAACTTTCGCTGTACTTTTGTTGGCAGATCCTTTCCCTCTTGTCTCTGTTAAGTTTGGTATTTTTTTCATGTCTCAATTTGATTTTATGTAACAGTTAAGACAAAGGGATATGTCCAAATTTTGGCAACACTTAGAAGAGACAGAGCTGCAGCCAAGGATCCTGCTGGGATCCAAAAAAGCCATGCAGAATGAAGCACAAAAAAAGAAAAAAAAGAAAACACCACCCTTTCCTTTGCTTGGTCACAAATTCCATTTTCTCTGTAGCCAGCCCTGCGTTGCGACTCCTCCTCATCCACATCTTACCGCATTCAACCTTTTGCCATTTCTCTCTTGCCGTACCTTTTTTTCAAAGCCGATTTGAGGTTTTTGTACCCTGGAAAATGGGGACTGGACAACGGGTTATGAGGGCGTAACAGGGAGCGAGCAAGGATATGTTATCTGTTTACTTTGGGTGTTATTGGAAGATTATTTTTTGCTGTTGCTTTCATTGAATTGCTGCAGTGTTACCTGTAGTTTTTAGTCATTTGTGTGTTTTACTATAAGTGTGTGCTTGGATTACCACGTGTTTGTAAGTGTGTAGTTTCTGAAACGTGTGCAAAGAAATATGTTTGATTTTTAGAGATGTTTTGTGCACAGTCTGTTTGGGATGTTCTCTCTATATGTTTTTTAAAGGTTTCTGAATTTTCGCTGAAGCACTGGCCTACACTACTCTTCAAGCCTGACTTCATCTGATTCCAGAGGACATCTGACCATCAGGTTCAGCCTGTGCCCTCAGGGTATGTTGGCGATTTAGATTATCATTACTTTTCTGTCTGGTGAGGATTTCTGATGATATAAATCTACATGATAATTTTACTGAAGTGCATTGATAGTGCTTGCTATTTGCTTTCTCGTCAAATATTGTCTTGATTTTACAAAGAACAAGAACAGGCATTATGGAAATGCATAATTCACCCGATAATTACAGAAATATTTATAAATGAAGATTTCTATTTTTGTAAGTGAATCTGGTGATAAATTTTGTAGTTTCAGTTCAAAATGCAGCTTGATTCATTGTAGAATGATATTTGATCTTTCTATTGGTGGTTGCTTGTTTTGCTCTAGAATAGACTGAAACGGTGCAGTAATGTTGTTGGGGAAATATATTCATATTATGCTATTTTATTTATTCTAGCGTATTTAAATATTGTATACCCATATACATTTTCTGTTGATTTATATTGATTCATCAAAATCATCATTCCTTGTAGGGATCTTATCATTTTAACAGCATCCCTTTTAATTTTTTGTGTAACATAAAAAAATACATGCTTGCCTTGAAAAATGTGGGCAGGTCATATAAACATGATGTTCACCTCAGTGTCTATCTATCTATCTATCTATCTATCTATCTATCTATCTA
>JAVQJG010282135.1:0-24901 GCA_036024015.1 Craterocephalus amniculus | reverse complement strand
ACACACACACACACACACACACACACACAAACATTTAAGGACATCTTTATCTCGAAAATAAAAAATGTGAAGGAAAAACCAATTTTTATGTATTAAGAATAATTTATTTATATATTTGTGCTGCCTTCTGCTCCTCAAGGTCTCATTTTGTCATTTGTAGTGATTAGTATATTTAGTTTGTTCAGATCCACATATAATCTCAGTTTCTTACACATGCCATAACAACTTCACCCAACCATACAGAAATGCAAAGGTAACATAAACCGATGGTGGAAAAGCCTTGAAAGTACTTAGTCGTACGGTATTATGCATTATTTTTGAGGGTCATTGACATAACAGATGTCAACAAATTCATTAAACCTTGGAGAACAGATGGCTAAACTGTGCCAAAATGGTCATTTGAGACCTCACCTCAACACTGTAACAAAGCCTAATTTAATCATTGCACACTTACATCCTGAAAGTAGTTTTTTGTACTGTTGGCAAACCTAAAAACTTTTGCAATTACAATGCATATACTGACATTCATACATCTTTACTTACCCTTTTCAATTCAACTTTATGTAGCGTAAAAATTTAAGATGATATAATTTCAAGGCACTTCCCAGACAGTCATTGATTCATTTAAGGCAATTCATAACAAATGGCCTATGGAAATGACTGCAGCGAATCTAGTCTTAGATCCAATCCCCTTCTGAGCAAGCTTGAGGCAACGATGACTCCGAAAGTATTCAAATAGAACTTGTGGAGGCAGATGTACTCTTTTTTATTATGGATATGCACTTTCTAAAGAGGCCTAAAAACATACAGGGCTCATAGAGTTAAATAAATGTTGTGCCGTTTTTGGTGTTCATTTTTCATTTGGTAGCTAGAATGTAGCATTCATCAGTTATTTAGTTAACAGTCCCATTATTGGTAAGGAAGATTGGCTGCGAATGATATAATTGACCCCAAAACCATTTTATTGTAATTTTGGTTGTACACAAGCTTTTCAAGATTGTCTAAATTACATACATTGATATAAAAGGCACAAAAAATGCATTGCAGAGTTTATCCATAGACAGAACACAGTCTGATTTCAGCTGATTTTCAAGTGTTTTCTTCATAAAGATTTAACAGAAAGCCTGTACATACATACTGAACCCCGTGTTTTATCATGCTAGAGATTAACTCCAAACCTAATTGCTTCTACATCTCTGTATATATGTACACAGTAATTACTTGGATTTACAAAAAGTTTAAAATACATGCTTTACCTGTAAATTATACAAGCAGTAATGTACAATCATAGTGATAGAAAAAAATTCTTACATGTTCTTACCAGTGAAAGAAACTCACGGATCATCACATTAAACAAACACTGAGCTCTTCAGTTCAATTTTCCCTTAACTGTGCATTTTTTTATCCACAGAACTGCAAGGGAAGTATTCACCTTGCAGGTTAGTTTAACACAAAGACAACCCAGCTCCATCCAGACTGATAGATTTCGCAGAGTGAAATGGATTTCCTCTAATATCTTAATTTTCATTTAGAAATTAGTGGGAAAAGGAGTGGTTTTATGTGACTAACGTGATTACCAAACGGCTGAATATGGCTAACAGTTTAAACAAATCTAGCATGTACAGTGTTCACCTAAAGACAAGACAGTATTCCTGTCTCTACAGACCCATGATCTACACACAGACACATTATCTCTACAGAGTCACCCTGTTATTCCATAAAGATCAACATGACTCTATCAATTATGCGGTAATATGTATTTCCGCTAGGAGCACTATAAAACAAATGTTTTTTTAATATTAGGTGTAAATGTTCAGGGTGTTTAGGATCTGAAAACAGATTAATCTTTCAAAATATAATTTGTTTGATGGGTGAAAGTGTAAATTTGTCATTGAAAAGAAGTTAAATATTGTGACTTTTCAGGGTCTTGGAAAATAGAGTCCTAACTACTGACAAGTACAGGAGCTAATCATCACATCTAAATAGCGCCTTTCTACAAATTGGCATATTCTTATATTTATTTAAATCACTTTATATTTTCAATACAAAATTTATATTTATTATGATTTTTGAAATGTAATTATTGTTCAGTTTACACAACTTTAAAAAAACAAAACAAACAAAACAAACATTTGACCAACACAACACTCCAAACAAAATTAAATAAGACAAATGCAAAAAAACAGGTTTGGCAATATGCTTATTTAGACCAATTTTACTCTTTATTTAAATCAATCATGGAATTATTTTAATTAGCGTTTGCTCAAATTCAAAAGCCTTTGAAACCTAATTTTGTTTGGAGTGTAAAGCCATTGACACATTCGAGGTCAATGATCTATAAATGTAGAAGTTTCATTGAGAGTTACAGCCTTTAAGAAGTGCCCTTTTATGGGTTCTTGTTTTTTCCCTATCTTGTTTTGTTTAGACTTATGCCTCAAAATAAATGAATGAACAAAGTTCGACACGCTCAAAATGCACTTTTTAATGGGCCACAGACTTGCAAAACAGTTTTGAGTCAAATACATCCTTGAAGAAACACTTCATATATTGGCAAATAATATTTATGATGGTACAATTTGCGTAACAGCATTCAAAAAAACCTCACACTGGTTTACTGGTTTGCTACCATCTATCTCTGTCATGAAGTTGTAATGTTTTCATCTGTCATGATTGATGGGACGTGTTCTAGCAGCAAAAATTAGATAAAAAAAACGCCTGGTTCATTTAAAGTGGGAATTACAGCAGCCACTGAAAATGAAATATGAGGTGAAAATCAGTGATACCACCGATTCTTCCACTAATAAACCAAGCCCTGTGTTATTCACATTAACGACATTGTAGAAAATATGTGATTCAAGACTAAAATGGATGCCACTTCTTGTCAGTTTGAAGCGAGCCAAGTTCTCAACAGCTCTGATCCGTGAGTATCCCCTCAAATAGCACTATGAATTTTATTTACAAATAAAAGAAAAGACAAAAATCACAGACCTCTCTCAGTCAGAGGTTTATATTCACTGTGTTCTCATTGTTATTACAGTACAGTACTGAATTTAGTGATTATACAGTCAGAGGTGTGTGTCATACAAACAGTAGATCTCATGCAAAGAGTGGTGAGAGTCATCAGTCAGTCTTTTTATAAGACATACCGTCATAAATGCTGCAGATCTCTTTTTATCTAGGTGTTTGTCTGCAGATTAAGCACGCTGGGAGCTCTCTGCAGCCTGTTAGTAACTGAATGTGCCCCTGCCTTCAAGGCAGTGTTGGACCAAACATTGACGTGTATCAGTAACAATCTTGTACAGCAGGTATATTATTTTGCTAACAAGCAAAATAAAGTTAAGTTAGCAGCTGATCCACTTAATACATTCTGTAAGTGGTTGTACTGTAACATAATGCAAAATATAAAATGGGCGGTGCCTCCTGAACTCAGAGTGAAGGAGCATGAAAACAAAGCAAGGCTGCTTCCCCGTCAGATTGGAGCAGCGACGAGCTTTAGCGACGGGAGGATGCCTCTCGTACAAGCAATGAATCAGCAAGAGGTGCATATTTAGGTAGTGTAGCCCTTTAACTCATTAAGAAAGCAACAGTTTGGATTTCATTGCACTAAGCAGATGTCTTAGTCTGATTTTAGACTTTTCAATGCAATTTGCACTCTGGAGGAAGTCACAGCAGCATTCCACTGACCGCTGCCTCGGGGTGATGCTAGCAGCGGCCACATGTTCAATAATAACTTCACTACTTTAGGCTTATAAAGAATGATTTTTCTTTTTTTTTGCCATTTTTTTCCTTTTTTGGTAATATGGTAAGAGAACATGATAAACATACTCATTGTTCTTCATGCTATTGGTTTTGTCATCCATCCCATGTCCTTTTTATTCAACAGGTCATCAAACAGAATCATATCCATGAAATCCTAAACGTTCATACCAAATGTTTCAGGGGATATATTTAATGTAGAACTGAAATATAATCAAACATCTTTTGAACAAACCTAGCTGAACCCAAGACTTTTTAAAAAAGGATTACATAAGGAACACAAAACACTTTGATGGTTTCTTGGAACATGGAGGACAGTCATGTTTATATATCATAAGCACAGTTATGATTATAAACTCTTCACAGTTAAAACCACTGATTTCTACAGTCAAGTGTTTTGTTGACCCATCCAGCCACACTGTGCTCCTCCTTCTGTGGTGCCACAGTTAACAGAACTAAATTTTATAATAATCCAGTCCCTCCAGGATTGCAAAAAGCAAAAAACTTGCAGCAAAAAGATTCTTTCTAAGTATTATGTGCAAAAAGTACCTCAAATTTATGCAAAATATAAACTACTAAATTCCAACATCCTTTAATAAAGCAACTATTGCTCAAATAGACAAAAACCGCTATATTCTCATTTCTTCAGCATTTACAGCAGATCTGACATCACATGATGATTTTCCTCAGTTATACGTGCATTTCAGACCTTCTCTGGTGCTGTTTTGTTGTAGAAAAAGTTGATGAGTTGATGACTTTAGATGGTCTTCCACCACCATGTTACATGTGGTGCATGTAACACCTTTATCACAGAGAAAGATGGACACGAAACATCAAGCCTCCTAGCAGTGATTCAAACCTGCTCTGGCTGCTTCAAGGGGCTGTGGCCTCTCAATCAGATGAGCAAAACCCTCCCTGAAAACCGGGAAATTGTCATTCATGGTGCCCGACGGTTTCAGAGGGGACATGCAACACAATTCTACCGCATATCTGTGTGTTAATCATAAGAAGCAGGGACGTTAATTCAAAGAGCTATGTGCATCAGGTTAACACGGATATGCGCTGAAATTCGTCAAGAAGTAGTTGCATTAAAGTGGCGGTGTTTGGACAAAACTACAAGGACGTGCAGAATTTGTGAGAATTCCACTGAATTTGAATTAAAATTTGGGGTCCCAACATTGCAAATTCCTAGAAGAACTGAACATCTATTATAAGCCAAGCCAAAAAGCTAGATTAAAATAAGAAAACACCACCATCCTCAAAGATCATTTTTTTTGCAAAGTTGTGCATCTTCATCATATCAAGTAACCGCTGGATTTATGTGGTTTTGTTTCAAGGCAGCGACTGATGGACTGTTTCCCACCAGTCACGCCACACAAACACAGATTCAAACAATTTGCATGGAAAGGGGGAAAGTTGGCTTTTGAATTTTGCAAATAAAAATATCTCACATGGCTCTAGTGGATCTATGGGATGAAACTGTGTGATCTAACACACTGATAACTCTCAATTACTTTTCTTTCTTTTCAAAATCTACAAGTGAAATTAATTTCCTTCCTGCCAGGCTGTCACTGACCATGTTTTATGTAAGAAGTTTTCTGACATGTGTCGCCTGAACTCTCTTTTGGATTGAGTTTCAGGATGCTTCACGTCTCAGTAAATTTTTATCACAGAAAAAAAACCCCATCTAAAAACTGATGATGGGATTACAATATATGTTCAAAGAACATGCAAACCATCACATTGCCATCTTAAGTAATTTTTGTCCAAACTACAATAGCCCCCATTTTTTCTTATTGCAGCAACATTTTGCATTCATATATTGAGAGCCTTGGCCCTGACCTAGTCCCCCAGTCTGGGCTAAAGTGCAAAAGTAAAGTTCACTGGTTAGAAAATAGTGATGCAAAAGGAAGCGTTATAGTAGTGAGATGTGGTCCAAACTAAACTGTCAGAGACATGCAGGACAATCTCACAGAGGACCACTGCAAAATATATCTAACTAAACAGTACGGCACTCACACCCATTCACACAAGATCATAGTTACCACCAGAGCTCAACGCTCCGAACTAAGAAACCATGCAGTGAAAAATCTTCACAGCTATGTTATAGTATCTCCAGCAACGGACATCCTACATGAAACTAAGTCTTCTGATTTAATTTCACGTAGTAAAAATGATTGAACAGGATAGAATGTATTGCCTGGAAGACTTTGATTAAAACACAACAGAAAAATATGGTTTTGTGCACATTTCAAGTGTAAGTATCCAAAAATCTCATATTCGCCTTTGTAGCTTTGACTGTATAGTATTTTTTTGTTTTTTTTTTAAAACAAGTTAGCTAATTTCAGCTAACTTAGCATCTCTAACAGTAACTGTGGTGGTCAGTGCTTTTTTTTCTGGCTAATTTTTGTTCCACTACAGATCAGGAAACAAATTTGGAGAAGATACCAAAGAACTACCTGCTCATGTCATTTCATGTTAACGCACTAAAAGGGGCTAAATTTGGGTGTGATTGCAAACCAACAAGAGCAACTAAGGGAGGAGAGTCCTGTTCCGTCAATAATAACTAGGATTTAACAATACATTAACTTACAAAATTAATCAGTTAAAGGCCGAAATCCAGTGGCATCGATCAAAACTGAAAATATCAATCAAGCATGGATACAAAATACATTTTTTAAAATGTGCACTTGCGTGGGTGTAGTTGTGTAAGTATGATTAAGTCAGACTACCTTACAACAAAGTTCTTTAAAAGTAGCCTGAATGAGCACACAAATAATATTTTGTGTAACTTGACACTACTGGAAGTGATTGTTTTAACAAAATCCGAATGAGAAATTGTCTATAGTGGATGAATTTGTGATAATGCCAAATATCAAATGGTTCTCCATTGAATTGGTGTAATGTCATATCATGGTCAAACTTGTGATTTACACCCCTAGAAATGAGCAATATACAGCCGCCAAGCAAGTCGGCATAGAGTCATAACAAGAAGATCCTCTGCTAATCAGGAGCCTGTACATTTCTAAAGACTGTCCAAAGACGGTGTTCCAGGGCCACATAGGGATGAACCTGGTTTCCTGTTCTGTTCAAATATTTCAGTAAATTTGAGTCATTAAAGTCTAACTTGTGGACAAAAACAACTGGAAAAAGGTTAGACTAAATATAAAATTAAATATTAAACTACTACCGACAGTGTACCCCAGTTGTCCACCCCTGGGATACCTGCAAACAGCTATTCCTATTCCTATTCCTGACGGTGAAGGCAACATAAAGCTCCTGGTGCATCATTCTGTCCTCCCTATGTGGTAACATTATACAAGTATACCTCTGCATTCAAGGACAATGCAAATAAAGATGTGCTAGATGATAGATCCCAGCTACATCTCCATTAAAACAAAACTAATCTTTTTTATTTTGAGCAAAACCAAGTTTGCATCTGCTGCAAAGCTTCAGTTAATCTGGCCCTAACCAGGCCAGAAGCTTCAAGTAAAAGAAGGATCAGTGTGTCAAAATCTTCACAATAACAATGCTACAATGTCCATGTTTAGCTGGAACAGCATTTACCACTTTTGTTTAGCCCGTTAGCATGCTAACAGGCTAAATTAGAAGTAAACACAAGGACAGCTGAATCTCGGAAACCAAACTGTTGAAGAAATTCAGTCTACAACCTCATGGTGATATTGACCCATTAACATCTGAATTCATTTACAATAATGTAAAAACAAAATATATACAGTAAAAAAAGAAGACGACAAGAGGACAAAAAACAAAACAAAAAAGACTGGAGTAAAATGAAATAAAATACGACTGAATATAAGATAACTTAACAAAAGTTAAAAAAGAAAATTAAATGATACATAACACAAAATAACTAATAAATAATAGAAAGACAAAAGAAATCAATAATTGAAAAATGTCAGTTAAATAAAAACAAAGTTAAAGAGTGCAAAATCAGAAATCTGCAATAACAGGAGTCAAGGGGTTAATATAAAACTTTGAGGCTGATAATAGATAATAGGGCACACACATGAAACACCCCTCCACACCAAATATCATTTTCATATTTCAGCTAAACCACAAATGTCAGCTGAACCAAACACCAAACTAACCCCATGACAATCCATCATGCTGACAAGTTTCAGCGTGGACACACTGACTGATAAATTACACTTCATATAAAGACCCTGAACTGGTTCCATGCAAACGCACACATCCATCCACCCAAAGACTACAGACTTTATTTGCTTTTCTTTTAGTCTTAAGGGATTTTTGGACTTTCAAGTAATAACTTACCGCTATAAAATAGTTTCCCTTCAGGGATTTTAAAAATTAATCTGAAGTGTACATACTGATCAGCACGATTCTATTGATCCAAAATAAAAGAGCTCAGCTTGAATCGGCTTCCTACTCTCGGGATCTTTTGCCGTGAAAAACACAATTTATTTGTTGACCCCTTGTATAAATTGAAATACTTAATAACAACAAACCAAAACAAACATGAGATGGTAAGATGGTCCCTAAAAGGTAAAAACAAACCAGGAACTCACTTCATAATGAAATAAAAGTATAAAAGAAATGAATAAACTTTCCAGTAAGAAAATGCAAAATGAATCCAGTAAGATCTGCAACTGCTACTTTCTCTGATAAAAACAAAACAAAAAAAAGTCCCTTTTATGATTTATGTGTTTCGTGTATTTGGATGAAATAAAGTTGTAATTTTATTGTGTTTATGTATTAGGCCTATTGAAGTGTTATTAATCTTTACTCTTTGCTTCTTTTGTGTTTAATCTTTTTTTGAAATTTTAATATATTTTATGAAAATTGGAAGTTATCATGGTGACATTATTTCATTTATGACTTCAGTGAAATATTTTTATTTGATTTTATGAAATGCCAGGGTGTATTCACCTCTGTTTATTAGTATTCTATTTTTATGTGTTGTTAAATTTTTGTTTTTGTGAGAATTCTTTTTTACTTCAGGAACCTAAGGTGTACATCTACCGTTCTTTCAGTTTTTCCTCTTAAAAGCCATGATTAGAGATCAATGCTAAATCACTTTTTTACAGCTTCAGAGACACTTCATCCTCACATCTGTCTCTTCAAACAAAATATTTCACAGAGTGAGATTCAGGAGATTTTCTCGTGATCTCTGCTTTTGCATGGGATGGATGTTATGAAGCGGTGGCAGCAGCGTATTGCTCGGTGGGCATGATGAATGGACTTTTAAGTCTCGGTGCAAAAACGGGATCGCTGGGACGACCTGCATTCCTCAACGATCGCTCTCCTTCATTTTAGCAGAAAAGATGGGGAAAAAAAGCACAAAAACCGTAAAGCTTAACAGTCAATAAGGAGCCCCACTCAGTTTCACGCGCATCTTCCTCACAGAGACAAGAAATATTCAGTTTCACATTATTTCCACAAGTCTGCCAGGTCTGTGGCGTGTGCAACATCAAGTTTGTAGAGGCTTTTTAGAGTTTATTGCATGAAAAATATTTCCCATCTTCAGCACTTCTCTCACATCTCAATCCTGTCTGGAAATGTTTCTGTAGAGAAGCTGAAGTGTGACTGTGTGACGGTATCTGTTCACCAGCGCAGCAGAACTCCTGTGTGCCAGTAATATGGCTTGTTTTGTGATCTGGCTTTCGGTGTGCTGTATTTATTATCTTTACGTTATTTGTGTGTACATTCATATTTGTTGAAGTTAATGCAGAGCTGGCCAGAGGTGTCAAACATGCCACATCTGTCATCATTTATTGATAATTTACAGGTAAACTTCTCATTTCTGACCTAAAGTATTCTCCAGGGCACTCATGGTGCTCTTATGCAAAAGACAAATTATTCTAGGCTTTAGGTGCACTTTTACCAATTTTTGACATTTTTGTTGATCAGGCAACTAAATTCCAAATGATTATAGATTAATTAATAGTGAAATAGTGAGATTTAACACCCTTCAATCCTGCTTGCATGGTCAGTGAACTACACTGTAAGCAGTCTGCATAAAGCTGGTCTGACCAAGCCTGCATTTGTTTGTGTGTACATGTGTGGGTTTGTGTGTGTATCTATGGCCGTAAATGTGTCTCCTGTATCTGTGCGTCACGTGTGTGTTTAAATGACTGAATGCGTGTTTCAAGTCCATCTCTCAGTCCTCTCAGCTGCTGTTCTTGTTCATGAGCTTTGCTAACATCTGTTGCAGCTGCACCCTCGACAGGGTTAAGACAGAGTGTCTGCTCCGAGGGCTACCGGGCGTTGGCAGAGTGCCGGCATGCCGTCTCCGGCCCGAGGCAGTGGCGGTGGTGATGTGGGCGGGGCTGCTCTCGGCCGAGCGGCTCCTCTGGATGAAGCTGCTTCCTCCGTGGGGATACTGCTCTGTCTCCAGGGTGGAGGAGGAGAAAACGTAGGAGGCCAGCCTCCTCAGCTGATTGGGCCGCGGTTGATGCCTGTCGTCGTCCAGCTGTAGACAGAGGAATCAGAGAGAAAGGGGTGGTTAACGATGTGAATCAGACTCTTTCTTGTAAGTTTTTCCATAGCTACATCCCAACACTCTGATTTGACTTCCTGCCCTCGTCTCCTCCCTGTCCCCGTCAGACGTTAGATATGAGAGAACTGACTGGTGCTCTCACACATCTAAAGCTGTCAGCTGACTGGATAAAGGTCAAGGGGGGAGGAGCATAGGGAGAGAAGCCGAAGGGGTGTTGGTGTAAATCTGGCATTTTACAGTTACTGTTATCAAATGTCATAAGAAGCTATATTTAGAAAAAGAAACAACAACAAAAGGAACAGTTGAGCCAATAGACTTATTAGCTGTGTGGGTTGCCAGATTAGCCAAACTAGCATCCCTATAATCTGGGAAAATGATGATGAAAATATTTCCCCTACAAAGAAGCACGTTAAGGAAACAAAAAGTCACCAGCATGAGCATTGCACATAATCTACATCACTAGTCTACGGCAGTCTGAGCCTTGGGAGGTTGAGCTTTTCATTTCTGAAGGAAAATTTACCACTGAAGATGCAAAAGGAACAGGAAACTTAAAAAAGAGATGGAGTCATCAAGCACACAAAACACAGACACACAACGGAGGGGAAAAGGGGAGGAAACAAATCCGAACAGAAGGAAAAGCAAGAGGAGGAACAGAAAGTCAGTGAGAGAACAGAGGTAAAGGACTATTCCTAAACTGTGCTTACCCCAAAACATCACTTTATTTCTTCTTGTGTTGTCCCAATGGCACCCTCGCTCTTTTCTCTGTCTCCTCAGGTGAGTCAAACTTGACATACTGTGTACTTTTAAAGCGATAGGTTGGGGGCAAAGGCATCAGTAGTTATGTGGAAGTGGGAAAAAATTGGAGAGGAGTGAAAAAAGAAAAAAAAGAAAGAAAAGAGAATGGCAGTCCTCAAACGTTGGCAGCAGACGAGCTCGTTCTGGGCCCATTCTGATGACTGGCGCAAAAATCAAAGCAAACCCAAGCAGAGCTTGCTAAAATATCATTTAGACGGATTTGTGCACACGTTTTTGTACTGACAAGGCTTTAAATGATAATAAATCACACTGAAAACGGGGTGAGAGGTCGGTGAGGACGTTATGATGTATGGCCTTTAAACAGAAGCCAAGAGTATGGAGGACAAAACTGGCCTAAGCAGTGAATAAAGAAATGAGTGCATGAAAAAAATCAAATGGCCACTTACATTTTTAAATTACTTTAAAGGCAAAAATGGATCATGGAAAAAAAACAAAAGAACATCACACCCATGAAGAAATCCTGCTGAGGAAAAATAAAAATTGAAATACAACGTAAAAATCAATGTGAAATTCACAGATTCCACATTCATTTTCTAAAGAAGTTTAATTTTAGTAAGTCTGGTGCCCCCATCTTTTTTCCAGCAGACCCAAATGTCAGGACACTTAGATATGAAATTTAATAATAACACACAAAAAGAATTAAATATTCTTTTAATTAAAGGATTTCATGATCTTTTTCTTTATTAATTTAAAGCTGCCCAACCCCAGATAAGCGGCAAGAAAATTGATGGATGGATGGATGGTTTTTCAACTTTTCAAATTCTTAATCAAAGTTTTAAATTCATTTTATAGTGAGCAAACAGCAATGGTTGTCTTTTAGCCCTTATGTCTTTTTTAGCCCACCGAGCAGATCACTTTTAATTTTAAGCAAACAGACACATGCAGTGTTTTTTAACTACAAATTGTTTACGTTGCTACTGGTGATACACAGAACCAGTCAAACATCTGAAAATACATACACATTAGATATGATGGCTGCATCCAAATGTTTGACTGGTGGTAAACATTTATTTATTAAAGGCTGAGAGAATGTATGAATATTTGTTTTTAATGGTGTTATTGTTATTCATACAAAACACCTTCATGAAAGTTCATCTGCAGTCTGACTGAAAGTGTGTTTCGCGTATTTCTACCAATAGTTAGTCTCTGCTTTATGGAAAGTTTTTTGGTTTGTTTGTTTTTTGTGTGAGCCATTTTTTAGTAAATCAAGATGGGGGATATTTAATGTATATTGCATTAAGCATCCAACAATCAAAAGCTTATACTGTATTTTGCTGTTAGAACTGAAAGAAATTTCCAAAATGAAAAAACAAAACAAACAAAAACAAATAGATAGAAAAGAGCTGTCAACCAGCATTTGATCTTAAATCACATGACTAGATATTCCCCAATGAAGTTAATCTGAAAACAGTGGCAGCAGACTGTGATATGACAGTTCACGTCCATCTCATACAACATGACCCTCTTTATAAAACAGCATAAGCATCATAAAAGATGGCCAAT
Source organism: Craterocephalus amniculus (assembly GCA_036024015.1). Classification (NCBI taxonomy): domain Eukaryota; kingdom Metazoa; phylum Chordata; class Actinopteri; order Atheriniformes; family Atherinidae; genus Craterocephalus; species Craterocephalus amniculus. Next base: position 12,345 of record JAVQJG010282135.1, on the reverse strand, counting down.
GGAAATTGCAAAAACAGTGTTAGACTTTCAAATCTGCCAAATATATAGGGATAATTTTCTGCTTTTTGGACTCTCCCACCACTGTTGACAGTGTCCATACAACCACAAATGAGCTGATTCAATCCAATAAATGGGAGTACACTAAAATCTGTTGCTGTTGGTCTCTTTTCCCAGGGCACATGTTCAGCAGCAAGCTGAGCTTTGATGACTGCAAAAGTTTCACAGTAGAGAGGCAGCAAAAGAAATTTTGTAAATAAATCGAAACAAATTAAAGGGCTCATCTTGATAGCAGTAGGCCAAACAGGACCAACAAAAAACAATCAAGTTAATCCAACAGCTCGATATGAGGCAACCTGAAAAGAATTACTCTCTTCCAAAGGGTTTTGCTGAGGCTCCTTATGATCAAACGACAGCTTTTAATGGTCTGCACAATTAGCATTGGGTTATTTAGCATGCAAAGTAAGAGGATAGATGGCAGATAATTCAGGAATTATTACAGAAAAAAGAAAAGAAATTGCAAAACACCTTGAAAGAAAAGTCTGTTAAGAGTATTTCTTAATTATTCCTGGCCATTTTTATGGACCCAGGAGTACTCACTGCATTCACTGCGCTTTTTTACCGTCATTGCATCCAACATGCTGCAGGTAACTCTGAAACTGGTGATGATCATTTGCGAACCACTGCAAGTTTCGCCCATCCCTGATCGCACATTATGTGTAACGTTTCTGCCATGGCTTTCACACTGGCAGCAATGCAGCAACATAAACAGAGCGAGACAGGAAAACAAACATTTACGCCTTAAAATCTTTAGGAACTTCTATAATGTGTAGTTCTGTTTGTTTTATTTTTGTTGTCCTCTAAACTATTCCTTACCAAATTAATGGTGCTGAAATCTCATAACTGTTAAAAATAACTGGTTTCCTATCTAAAAAATGTTTGCAAGTGACAACCATCTGCTGGAAGGAAAATGCCATTTTAATTTCAACCTACGGGAGACAGTGTTCTCATAGTGCTCTAGGCCTTCAATCAGAATTTTGCCCTAAAAACGTGCGTTTTTCCCCCAATGAAGTTCTCGGATAGTCTCAACTTGTGTACGACAACGTACTAGAGAGGAGAAATGAACAAAAGCATCTGTATTAGCTTGCGATCGCCTTGTTTTGGTGTCTGTATCCTGTTGTCTGTGTCCAAATCTCGCGGGATTAAAAATCGCGCGATAAAATAATCGCCAGATAATACAGATACTTTTGTTCATTTCTCCTCCCTAGTACGTTGTTGGACACAGTGTGGGAAAAAGCATGTTTTTAGGGCGAACTTAGACGCAGAGCGAGTTGCCCAATACTTATCATTAGCTGTGCTGCTAGCTGCCTGCCCGGCTATATACTGATGAACGTTCCTTTCTCCATCACTCATATGTATGAAAGGGAAGATGAAAACAGACCCCAGTTTCAAAGAAAGGGAAATTCTGCTTTAACGCAGGCATGATGCAAAATCAAAATTCATCTCTGCGCCTCAAACTCACTGCTCTGGACTGCAGGTAAGACACCAACTTATCTACGGTCTGAAAGTGTTTTTGGTTTTCAGCATATTTCCATTTATTCCTCAACTTCACCCACAGAATCACCAGCCTGCATGTGTGTTTGTGTGTTATAATGAATGTGTTTAAAACCGGGCTATTAAACCATGCCACTGTGAATCTTCAGAGAACACAGCAGAGCATCAAGCAGAACATCAACATCCTGGCATGCATGCTGCATCCAGCAGGACATGTTATACAGCTCTTCATTCACATCCATTCCCTCAGAATGAAAATAAAATGATCCAAATTAAATCAATGGGAAAAAACAAAGAAACAGAAAACAAAAAAAACCCCGTGAAACTCTGATCCAACAACAAGGTCAAGCTGGCAACACTGTTTCCAAAGCCAGACGCTTCAAACTGCTTTTTAATGGTCACAGGCAGTCGTGGAAGAGACGGACCATCAGCACTTATTCAGGGTCGTGAAGGTGACAACAGTAACTAGATATCAAAGATACTGAGCCTGTTTAACTGAGTGGACCGTCACTTTACCTCAGTCTGACAGCTGAAAGGCATCAGCATTCAGAGCGTCTCGTACCAAAGCAAAACATAGCTGGAACATATGAAGGTAAAAAAGTTCTGCCCAGTCCTGTCAGCCTGACCGCTTCAGCTTCCCTGACATCAACATTCTCTGGTGTAGGGTTTTGAGTCACACTTTATGACGAGCAGAGATCTGATTTCCTCTAATGTCATGCCAATGACTCAGATCCTCACATTATGCCAGATCAATCTGCAGTCACATTTATTAAAAAAGCTGTTAGGTGGACAAATCTGAAGGTGTTCTGCTGCGTACAGGCAGAACCAGGACAGCTGTCATGTGACAGAAACAAGGAATCCTTTCCTTGTTTGCTTGAAGAGGAGGAAAATGCAGCACTTACTGGTAAATCTATTTGCTGGTTGCAAAAGACGAGCAACTTCTGTGCAAAAAATGTTCTTTCTAAAGACCAAAGAAGCTGGAGAGCTGTAATGGAGACAGAAATACTTCATCTTTTTCTCATTCTCAGATCCTCTTTCACATGTTGTGATCAGACCTAGTAACAACACTTACTGGAGGATTTGGCAGAAATTTGGATGGTGGAATTTTACAGAACGACTGCATCTGATGGTATTCAGCTGCTGAACAGTGTTGCCATGAAGCTGCAGACAAACTCCAGCAGGAGTCTCTGATCACCTTTATTTTTTAAAGGACAATCTCAGCAATAGTCCAGATGCTTTGCTCATTTTCTCCAAAGAGATTTTCTGAACACTCAGCCATGCACACTAAGTTACCTTATTAAAACAGTTTAAAGTATGTTTTTGACCTGTTTGTTTGAAGTAAACGGAGATCTGACTGAAGAAGAGGATAAAACTGTTCATACAACTGCTGGCTGATCAGGAGGAGAGAGGATCATAAACTCAGAGGATACGAAGGAGTTGAACACTGACATTTGCATTTGTTTATCTCTCTTGCATGTAGAACAATGATGGCGCCATCATAGTCCCATGTAAGCACAGTATGAAAACAGCTTTGATCATCTAGGATGCAGAAAGGTAATTTCTCTTTATAATTGCCTTTTTGGTGTAAAATCTTTTGAGAAAATGCAGTACTTCCATTCCTAAAGTGAAGTCTGAAAAGGGTGAAATCATTGATAGAAACTAAGAGAAAGAAAGAAAACCTCTAATCGTGCTGAGTATGTCCTTTAAAATGCATGTTGGCAGGTGGAGAAATGTGCCAACACAGCATCCATCAGTCTGTGTGTCAGCTCTCCAGCCACTCATCTGTCCACCTACATGCTGTCAGAGAGCTCAACTCTTCTCTGATTGGCTAGCTGGATCTTACCGGTCTTTGAGGTCCAGTCGGCTCTGACTCTCTCCGGCGGGGGCGTCCTGAGGGCAGGGAGTGGCATGGCGACTGTGCGGGGCTCCCACCACTCCTCCTCGATGCCTCCTCCTCGGTTAACGTTAGCATCCCCCGGCTGCTGTCCCGGGTGTGAGTCTTTGGACGGACCACCAGCTCCCCACCTGCAGGACAATCCAATGTTTAGCTAAGTTAAACTTTCCAAGGGGCGATACTGTCTCAGTTATGTTGCACTAAAGACTCAACTGATGATCTGTGTGATGTGCATCATCTCCATTTTTATTTTACAAGTCATAGTTAATCATTGCAGAGGATTGGAAGGACGGGTGTGTGGATGTGAAAATGAAAAGTTAATTTCTGTGTCGCCTGTTTTCTGCCTGTTCAGTTTACTTTCATCTTGAATTCATAATATATCCTGTAGACATTTCAGGCTCGACCTGGAGTACTTATAACTTTTATTTTATTTGAAGGACAAAATGTTGAATAAGGACGTACTTTTTCTCCATTACGAGTGGTTTATGCTGTTGATGCAGCTGAGATAATAAAGAGAAAGGACAACCACCTTTTGTGACTCATTCATTTGACAAAACAAATGAACTTGAAACACACAAAGTACAGCAGCAGGAGGGCTAAATTTTGCAGGAAGAGATGTACTGATGGGACTGCAGCATTCTGAAGCAGCGTAGTACTAATTGCTCCGCAGAAGAGATGGAAACGACAATGATCAATACAGCCGACCACATTTTGAACAAAGAGCTTCCTCTCTACCTTCATGGTTCAGAGTGAGCATGCGTCTGATTCATTAGTGGTGAACTGCAAAGTGGGAATTACGGTACATGCCGTGCAGTAAAATTATTTTCACCGTCACTGCAATCATGAGAAAATCTTTAGCAACAATTTACAGAAACAAACAGTCCTGCTTGTTTTCTTAATGGGGTCATTGTGATACCTGTAAAACACTTAATTTAACTTATTTTTACTCAAGAAGTTAAATAAAATTATTAGCATTTGCAAAAGTTTTGATTTATTTGTTTATTCTGATTATCATTGTTTGGAGGATTACTTCTTTGTGTATTTCCTTTTAAAAGGAGCCACAATTTTAAGGAAGACGACCAGCAGAGAAGAGTCTGAGGGTGGTACTCATGAAGAACCCGTCAATCCTTTCTTCCAAAGCCAAATAGCTTATTCTCAGCTTATTCTTTTTATTGGATTAGATTATGAAAATCTAAAGAAACAAACATACGGATTTAAAAATACATTGATTTAACAAACAGGAGCCTTAGAAGCATGTGGAAAAACCATGCAATTTATCAAATTTCATTATGTTTTTGTGGTAAGTTTATAAAAATATTATTTGGAAAATGATTTTAACTCTCTGAAGCATGAATTGTTATAAAGCAGTATAATTCTTTCCACACACAATATTTCCATTCTTCAGACATGTACAGTGATGCTTTTCTTTATTTTTTTAAATCTTATTTGACTTCTTATTTATTTGGTTTATTTATCTATATCTTTTTTAAAAAATATTTATGAAATATGTTGACATGTTTATCCATAATAATAATAATAACAATAACAACACTAAAACTAAATTTCGTAAATATTAAAATAATAATATGGTAATCAGTATGCTTGCATATTGATTAAATTTTTTAATAAATGAATTTATCCTTTAGTGTCTTGCAGTTTATTGGATGACTTACTGATGTACAATGAAGTGGATAATTTGCAAATATACCATCCTCACCCATGGATTTACAAGAAGACTGTCTTTAAATGCAGTAAGGGTGCTGTAGTTAATACTATGCATCAGTGAGTTAAATGGTGTTTGATGAGTTACAGTTCATTTGGGGTCCTTTGAAAAGATCATGTTTTTTCATCAACATGTTTTTCATAAACCCAAAGTATTACAGAAAGTCTCTTTGGTATTTCAGATCATTCCGAAATGGTGTAGAATTGATGTCTTCAGTACTTAATAGTAATCATTTCACCTTTTTCCTCTAAAGACATAACTTTCATTTTCATGTGGGTCTGAATAGAAACTCTTACCTCCAGCTCTGAGCCTCCTCTTTTCCTCCTGCTCCTCCAGCGGGCGGAGCTCCTCGGGCTCCTCATCCGTAGTTCCCGACGTAGTTGGATGGAAGTCCCGCAGCTCTGTCTCTTTGTCGATGATCACCCACTCTTTGCTGTCAAAGTCCTCCTCCTCAGCCAGCGGGACTGAGCGGATAAAAGCATTGCTGTGCGCCTCTTGGTCGACAGAAGCCACAGAAACCTCCTGGCGTCCACTGACCTGACGATCTCCACGGCAACCAGGATCAACAGACAGCATTTGAGCTGGCTGAGATGAGTACACATGACGAGATGGAGATCCCAGGATGTCCATCCTAGACCTGGAGGATTCACATAAAGATGAGGGATTTTGACTCACATCTTACTGGACAATATGATGGTTTGCTGTTTATGGGAATTCATTACTAGTGTTTTCTGAGACAAGTCATGGTCAGTTTAGTGTGGTTGGTGGAGAAGCAAAGTCAACTTTAATCCCAGTCAAAACAACCAGTGCAGGTCATGCATTTTCTTGTCTGAGGCAAGAATATTTATCTGCATTTCATTCAATTCAGATCTGGTTTGAAATCAGTCGATTGGTCAAATTCTGAAGTTTTAACCAGGTTTAAAGCCTCTTCAGACAGATCCATGTCAAGCTAAAAAGCATGAGAAGGTCTAAAGATGAGTTAATGATGGTAAATTCAGGTCAAGCTTGATGTTCTGACCCTTTATTAAGTCTTTATGGGCAACTCCACTGAAACACTTGGATTGAGATCAAGCCAATCATGTGTCTTTTCTAAGGATGTTTCAGATCAATGGGGGGACGTTCAGATCGATACATGTCCAGGTCAAATCTCAGGTTCCAAGAGGTATGGCCATAGTTCACATACTCTAAGGCATGACGCTCCTTTTTGCTGCTCCATTGTTTCAAGTCAGTTTGAACAAACCTAAACAGGATCTTGGTTCAGTGCAAATTCAGGAGATGTCAAAACTCCGCAGGTCTTCACCAACAGGCTGCAAGTCAGCATCATTACATTCAGTCACATGCAGCTGGAGGTACAGCATTAGCCTGCTTTAAATCACATTTATCTGACAGGTTTCAGTTTGTTCATGTATATGATGAGTCTTCTTCACACGCCAGAGTGAGTGGAGGAGGATGGATATGTTTCACTTTCTACATGCTTCCTTTAGATGATACTAGATAGCATGACATAAACTTTATTTGCTATGTAGATGAGACTCATATACTTATCAATGAAGTCTGATGACACTAATCAATTTGTTAGATCACAATGACGTCTTAAAGACATCGAAAGCAGATTTCCTCTTTCTAAATTCAGGTAAGACTGAGTTTGGTATGTAAATACTCTGGACAGCATTAATTTGGCCTCCAATACTACAGTGAGGAACCTTGGAGTAATTTTCGACCAGGACGTGTCCTTCAGCTGGCATACAGTATATAACAGATTTCTAGAACCGCCTTCTTCCACCTGCGTCATATTGCCAAAATTAGGGACATCCTGTCTCAGAGTGATGCAGAAAAACTAGTCCATGCCTTTGTCACTTCAAGACTGAAGATTACCGGATATTTGGTCTGGATTTCATTTGTGTGTGTTTCTTATTTTATTGAAACATAGCATGAAATGATAATTGACAGCCTGTATTGTTTTAGCCTTAGTGTTTTTATGAATAGGCTTTTATGAACTCAGTTATCATAAATCAGACCAGTTTGGATCAGGATTTGTTAGAATTGGAATTACAATAAATTTTAGATGGGCTGTCTGTAAAGGTGCCTTCAAAAGACTGAATTAGCAATGTGCAATAAAGATGATTTGATTTGAATAAAACTGACTGAATATTGGACTGCAGTTTATCCGTTAACCCCTTCTCATCTGTTTTCTGGAGTTTGTCACCTTTGTCCGTAGCCATCGGCCCGGCCCTCAGCAGCACTCAGGCGGTCTGATTCTGGACTGTTGACCCGACGGTATCGTAAAGACCGACCCTGACCTGTCGGAGAATCTGGGGCTCCGCCTCGAACCGGCGAAACTGGACACGGACCACGACTCGCTTCCTCTTCCTGAGCCCCCTGAGGATCAGCAGGATGAGAGAAGATGTTCTGTCATTTTGGTGAGCTATAAGTCAGTTAAGACTGAAGACTGAACTCATTTTACAATGTTTGATGAACATTTTGTGCCGTAAAAAGACTTAACAGCTTTTAATCATTGAATATTTCCACTTGAGTTAGTCATAAACGTGGTGCTCATGTTGTACTTTTAGAAGAAAAATTAGAGAAATCTTGAGAAAGTTAAGCTAAAACAAGCTGCATGCTGTTAGCTTTGAAACAGCGAAAGAGGGAGCTGATGGCTAAATTTGTGGTGTAAGCGAAGCGTTTCCCAACCATCAGCTCAGGTGGTTGTTTGACCGTCAGTTCAGACCTTGTTCAGGCTGATCCTGAGTCTGTTGCGGTTGAAGTCTGTGTCCTCCCAGGCCTCTCCCGGCTCGCCAACATGCTGGACGGCTGTCTCGCCGGGGGGGCGGCTGGGTACGGGGGGAGGAGCGTTCTCTTGATCGCTGAGATGTTCGTCCTGCAGAACATCATCTGTGTTTTCCCTCTGCAGGTCTCCAGGAACTGGCGTCACAATGGCACTGTACACATACACACAAGTAAACAATCTAACAAAAGCCGCACCGGACAAAACTAACAGAAGATTAAAAACCCTTTTCATTCATTTAGCTTGTTATCATGTGTTTACGATCAAAACAAAAAGAAGCTGCAATATGTCAGAATAAACATTATTTAATTATGAAAAATAAATCTCAACCTCATGTTGGAGCCATGAAGCAGCTCAGACAGACAGTAGTTTGGCTCTTACCCCACCATGGCTGCAGTGGGCCGGGTGTTGAGCTGAGGCTGAGGGGAGGCACCGGTTTGCATTGTGGCATCACTTCCTCCCTTTTCCCAATCGAAGGGCTCATTCTCAGTGATAATTCGCTCCTTCATGCTGTTCTCAAACACCGACATCAACATCTGGAATAAAAACAGAGAATGAAGATGGGCTGACGAATCCAGAATGCAGGCCGGTATTCCTCCTCCTGCTGGATCTTGCAGTCTGTACCTGGTAATCTGGTTTGGTGTAGTAGTCCAGGGCCTGGACATGGTCCAGGAAGACATTGAACTCTGCTGGCATGTGTTTGAGCAGCAGCCGATGGTCGTAACGCTCTTTAATCTGACCAACTTGCTCCTAAAAAAAGGACAAAAACCCAGGATTGAGGAGAATTCCCATATGGATTATTCTCAATATCAAGCAGCAAAAATATTTGTCTATACTTGTAATCTGTAATGATCAGTTTTAATGTTGGCTGCCTGAGCACAAAGGGAACAATACGTTTATAAGACATCCGTCTTAAAAGTCCAAACAAGAAAGTAAAACTTTCTGACATTTGAGATAAACTGAGCCTTTAATTAAAAGTCAGTCCTTATCTTATCAATAAATCTCCTCCATCTACATCATGTAGCATCAGCAAATCAGAACTCAGATCAATATCTAGCCAAGTATTGCAGCCGCAGTCCAAAGCTGATCATTTCCTTAAAGACCCTGATTAATCTTCTAAAGTCTTGGAAGAATGATAATTCTTTAGTAAAAATAGCTCAGAGATCCCTGCATGCAGCTTCAGTGATTCACAGAAAATATGTGATTAAGCCAGACTGTGGGCTTGTTTTGATTAGTATTTCATCTTCCGCTGGTCTTTTTTTAGGCATGTCTCAGTTTTATTCATGAGGTCACCCCACGCTGTTTTCTCAGATGATTCAGTGACGACTTTCATTTTAATTTAGTCCATGTTTTCAGAGGCTCATGGAGCACTTTGAAAACATGGACTAAACACCATGGTTGTTTTTCTTATGTCTAAATGTCATTAGACATTTAGACATTAGAAAATTCTCAGGCCCTCTTTTTCTAAGATGGCCCCTGATTTTAGTCAGATGAATAATCACGTTTTCAATTTGATTTCCTGTACATGTGCATTTGCTATCGGGGGAACTGAATTACCTGCATGACAGTAAGTCCACCTACGAGACATTGAGATCTCTCATCAGTGAATGATTTTCAATCTTCCACTATTTTCTAATCTGACTTAACTGGATTAAGTGGGTAATGCCATACCTCAATGTCTACGAACATTGAGGTATCTCATTACCTCGGCTTCCAGTAGTACAATGAGGAATCGTGGAAGTTACTTATGACCAGAGTCTGTCCTTTGTCTCACATAACTGGTGTCTAAGACAACCTTCTTTAGTAAAGTTACTAAAATGAAGGGCATCCTGTCTCAGAGTGACGGAGAAAAACTCATACATACATTTGTTACTTCAGGATGCACTATCGCAGTTCCTGATCATGAAAATGATTCTGATGAGAATCAGCCACAGAGATCCTATTTCTAATATTCTAGCTTCTCTTAATTAGCTCCCTGTTAAATCCAAAGTCAAATGTATAATTCTCCTCACATATAAAGCCATTAATGACCAAGCTCCATTGTATTTTAAAGTTCTCATGGTTCCAGATATTCCCAACAGAGATTATCCCAAAAACTTTTGCTTACAGACTGCAGATTAAGCAGGGTTAGGCAGATTTAACCCTAACCCTGCCACCCCACATCCACAACAAACCTATAAAGTTTACAGGTGAACTTTGTTCCATTTCTTTTTAACTTTTCCTTAAACTTTTGAATGCATCTGTATAACTGTTCAGTGTTTCAGTATTAATTGCAAACAAGCTGTTCTTCAACAAGGCCATTAACCTTAAAAAACTAAATAAGTATCTGAACCATGAATCAACCACTATAAACCACTCTAAACAATCATATGTTCACATCTTCTTATACTAAAACTGAAACAACACCAAACTCATGACAGCACCTGATAGACTGACATTTTATACTGGGTTGTACCCACCAGTTTTCAGCTAACTGAAGGAGAAGCACAAGAAGTAGCTAGGAGTAGTACTAAGTACAGAGAACTTACTAAGTACTTAGTACTAAGAGTAGCACAAGGTGTTCCACTTGTACACATGTACCTAAATGAATTTGGAATTAGGTTTTTATTTTAGAATCAAGTCTGGTTTTGAAGAATATTTGGTCACATGCCTGCACCTCTACAACCTGGATAAAGTCTACAAGGATGCTCTACTTTCTCCTCACATACACCACTTTTTACAAATTTACATTTCTAAAATATTCTTTTCACCATAGTTCTGCTTCAATCTGTCAAAAATGAACTTTCTTTGCTTCCACGCTTCCTTATTCCTCCTATCCATCTCTTTACGCTGAATTGGGGCCAGTTGCATTTAAATGAGCTGCTTAAAATTAAACTGTAAAACTAGTTGAATCTTAAGTAGCTCACTAAATGAATTCCTGACTTAGAGATGTATCTGGTTTCAGATTTTATGATTTACTTTAAATGGGGCAGTAATGCAGAGATTAACAGTTTGTGTGTTTAGGTCTGATGTTGTGATTCGCATATCTCTGCTGTACACTATTCGTTTGTGAGTTGTTTCATGACCAAATCAAACTGCACCATATGAAGTCCTGTGCTGCTGTTTTTGTTCTTATAAAGGAAAAAATGAAATAAGCGGAGGGAAGTTCTGTTATGTGGTTTTGTTCATGTTCAGGTGAAACCATCAGACCTTATCTTTGATCTTCCGCCACGGTAGCTGTCCGACAGCAAACTCCACCAACATGTAAAACAGCGACCAAAGATCATCATGGCGACCCATTTCCTGAAAGAAATCATGGAAGTCAGTTTTAAAGCCCTGCATACGTCAGTGTTTCATGTAACAATGTGGCTCTATCTCCACAGTCCCCCACATCCAGTTACATGCTCACATCCAGCATTCAGTAAAAGTCCTCGGCCATTAAAGACAAATAACTCACCTTGTTTTTGTGAGCATTGACCGAAGCGTAGCGGACCGTCCCTCTGAAACCTGCAACAGTCCTCGGCTGAAAACACGATTAAGCAAAGTTAGTCAGCACTCACACCCACAAGTCAGAAAACCAGAACTCGCCACAGATCATTTAGTGCTTCTACAAAAGGACAATTCATTTCTAGTAGCTGTGATTATTACATCTGCATTTCCTTATATTTATTCAATCAAAATGTTACCTATTTACTATAAATAGCAGCTTGCCATCCATGACTGGTTCAAATGAGCTTTCTGTATTTCCCTCTCACCTCAAAGATTTCAGGCTGCTAATGCAGCTCTATTAAAAAATACACTGATTGTTTCAGAATCTAAATAGAAAAAGGCCCTGAAGAGTTCAGACACTCAAAGTCAAAGATGATCAAATCATCATGACATCAGGTGATATGTGGATCAAACTAAACTGTTAACTTGTTGCAGAGGAATCAAGACTCTTTCTGGCCAACTTAAATCCTGCGACCAGCAGGCTGAAAGCAGCACTGCACCAGTAGCATGAGGCGCTGGTCTGAATGAAGCCAAAAATTCCAATGTGTTCATGAAGTGATTCATAACCACATAGTAACTCTGCAACCACAATGATAGAGTAATGGCCACATTTACAGACTCTATACGGTCATACATTTAGAAAAAGTCCATTGCCCTGGTCTGATGTATGCCTCTGGTGAAAAGAGATGAAAATAAACCCAATAATAACCAAAAAATGAGGCATACAATAATAAAAACAAAGGAAGCAGAAGGTCACGCTGGGCGTAAACAACCTTCAATTGTACTGGAGAGAACTGGGCCAGACATAAACCTAACTGGGTGGATACATGATTGTGTAACAAATACTGTTTAGGTTTATGTAATGAAATTATTTGACTGGATGAAAACAGACCCTATAATAATAACAAAAAATAATGATAATAA
>JAVQJG010282098.1:0-12635 GCA_036024015.1 Craterocephalus amniculus | reverse complement strand
GAGGGGGGGGGGCTGGGTGGGATAAGAGTGCGCTCAGGCCACTCGTGGAACGGTGCCGCTCTGTCACGGTTTGTAATTCTGTCCATTAAATCGCCGGAGGGAGACACTGCACACACACTGACTACCCTGTTAGAGAGAGGAGGAGGGTGGCATGTTTGTGCATGAGTGGGGTGAGTGGAAACTCCCGTGTTCTGGCTGTGACTTACCATGGAAGGGGTGGAGCGAGAGCGGAGAAGCGGGTGAAATGGGCTGTGATGGGGGAGCAGGAGAAGCTCAGTTTACAAGGCAGCTAGGGCCATTTGATGCGGGCCAATCAATTGATAGGACTGATGCTGCAGGAGTCAATGATCAGTTGGAGGGGGAGAGGATGAAAGGCTTGGATGAAACTAAGGTCAGCTGCTGTTGACCTCACACACAGGTCCTGCAGAGTGACTAACCAGATAATGTTGAGACATTAAGTGCTGGAGAGGGGGAGGGCTCCTCAGAGCCCTTAGTGGTGAGTCACCTTGAGCAGAGTGATTACTGGGAAAGATGGAGGAATGCAGGAAGAAGGGCTGGGATGCTTCTAACGTGCAATGATACAGAGGATAGAGTGATGGAGGGAGGATGAGAAGAAAGAGGGAGAGATGAACGCTGAGATAATGTAGGGAAAAAGAGATATGCACTGATGAACATATCTGCTGTATCCCAGAATGCACTTGGTATAGAAGCTTCAAGAGGAGAACCAATCGCTGCAAAGCCTGGTGTGTGTGGTGTGTGTGCGTGAGACAGACAGCTCCCTCCCTTTTCTAACTGAACCCACTGTCATTGACGACATGTCATCCATACACGATAAAGCTTTGAACGGTATATCCTGGCATTCAGGTTTCATTCTTCCTTTTTATTTTCTGTAAAACAGAAAGTTGTAATGGAAAACGTCAAATGCACGATATAAAAAAAAAATACTTATGTATTCTATTGTTTTTCCCCAATTCATGACAACAGTAGGTAGTGCATATCTGTACACATTAACTGGTTGACCTGAATTCAGACTGAAGGTTAGACATTAGATTACAGCTGTGGCCTTGTAGCTACCAATAATGTAAAAACAGCCAATAACATCATTGTTTAGTCCATTTTAAATGCAATGAAGTAAATAACAGAGCAGACGACTAATGTAATCAGACCTATTTGTTTATCAGCAAACTGCACAAAAAATGCTGAAAAATCGTGTTTCTGAGGGATTCAGTGTTATTAAGTTCTTTTTTTAATGATTTGCTAATTAACCAACAAATAGCAGCTGATTATATTGGCTGAGAATTTCTTTTACATAATTTCTAAGTTATCTCGTTTGGACAGCTCAGTTCTAAAATGCAGCACTAATGCTGCTAACTGTCAATATGCTTTGTTTTTGTTAAGGGGACTTTGACAAGATTCTTCCTTTGTGTTTAAGATCATATCAGTGATTTCTTTTCTTCAAATGAAAAACAACCCCCGAGTTGGAGGCTAACTTAAAAATTGAAAATGGCTCCTACAACGTAATTGGGCTTTTTTCATCATTGCCAAAATTATGTTCTCTCCACGTTATGTTATTGGTTCGTCCAGTGCTGTTTTCAGAATGCAGAGTTGCATGATTTTCCTTGACTTCTCTTTCACATCCATCCTTTGCCCTTCTGACTTCAAGAACCCAAGATGGCAACAGCCACAGACACGTAGCTACAGAATAGTAAGGTAACATCATGGTTGTGTCCATGGTTTTATTTAACAAAGGAAGTTTGAGGTAAGCTAGAGAAATATTTTAGAAGAGCTCATACAGTAGGAGATGTGAGGAGATTTGGTTTGTTGGCTCACTCGTCTTCAGACTGATTTTAGTGTAAAATACATAAAACTCTTACTTGATGTAACTACATGTGTACATGTAGAGTTTTGTTGGTTTTCCTCACTGTCCACAATGTTCAGTTACTTCTCCATCTGTCATTCACAGCCTGTGCTGAGGCTGTTCCCTCAGTATCTGCAGGGAGTGGAAGCAGAGATCTGTACATATAGTTTGGCATCCCCACATGAATGATTGAACACACAGCTCTGATAAAGATAGTCATTCTGAATGTATCAGCTCTAATAAAACAGGGAATAGAACAGTTACTGTACATAAACATTTATAGTAATACATTTGGAGAATAGAGCTCTGTGTCCTCAGTGTTTTCTGATCATCCACAGTCCTATGTGCACGTCAGACACAAAGGAATGGCACTCAGGATGGGCTCAATTAATCAACAACTGATTAATCGATAGTTCAGAATTTCATTGATTATGTAACTAGTTTGAAGTTTTATGTGAGCGCACATTTTTGCCTCCTGTGTTGCTCACGTGCAAATCTGATGGAGTTGAGAGAGGCTGCTGGTGTGACTGGCTGCCATGATTCTGGTCTGCTCTAGGCAGCCATGGCTACTCATGTAGCTTACCACATGAGTAGCCATGAAATATGAATGTAGAGTGAATAAATAGTTCATTCAATGTAAAGCATTAAAAAAACATTACGTAAAGCAAAATCACTGTTTACAATTTATCATTATATAGGTATTTAGTTGGGGTGGTGAAAAAGATCATTTTTAATCAGAATAGGGATTCTTGTTCATCAAGATTCAGAATTGTTCAAAATGTTCAAGAATCCATATTTTTAAAAAGGCTAAAAATGATTAGCTTGACTTTCAAAGCTGCTGCTAAGTAACAAAAACATGTTAAACTTTGCCATGTTAGCTAAGTTTAAAAAGTTTTTTGATGAAAATAATCAGTTTTCTTTCAACTAATGAAACAATTCCTCCGAACTGTTTCTGGCTTATAGAGGAACAGAGTTAATCAGCACATTTTGTTACTAAAAGAGGATTGAATGTAAATTAAGATCGGTTTGAATCTAGAATCGATACAGAATCGAATCGTTACCCCAAGAATTGGAATCGAATTGAATCGTGATTAGCTGCAAGATTCACAACCCTAATATTTAGATATATATTTATTTAGTAAATTAAGTAATTGACATGTTCATACATGTATATTCGGGATGAGCTGCTGTGACCTTTTTAAATTGTAAATTAATTCTGATACCAAAACCTGCAAAACATTTGTAAAGATTTAGATACAATCTCAACTGGAAGTGCTTGACAGATAATGACTGGTGTGTCTGGTGTCTGTGAGCCATCAGCCACTATCAGAACCAGATTCCACTGATATAGATTGTTGTGAAACATCCAATCAGCAGAGCCTAATCAGTCTAACCAATGAATCGCTCGGATTTTAGCAGTAGATAAGCACATTTGACTGCAGATAATGGTGCTGTATTTGCACAATGAAAAGGAGCATGCAGTCACCTACCCAGCAAAAATTCTAACTTGATCACTGTTTTAGTTTTTTTATTTGGGGAAAAGTTTGGATTTGATGTAGAAGTAAAAATGTTCCCGTTGTGATGTAGTTCATGGTACGGAAAAAATTACACGAGTTATGTCTGAAAGCAGTCTCTATGACAAACCCCACTGTAGCAAGTAAGTCGGTATTTGAGTCAGTTTTAAATGGATTGTACAGTTGTTTGCAAAATGATTCCCACCCTTCTTTAAGGATGGAAAAAAAACGCTGTCACTGAAATGAGAATTTTATGAAAATCATGATATGGTTTTTGAATTGTGGTTTATTAGAAATACATTTTTCAAAAAGAAGCAAAAACTATGACAAATCAACATATGTTCTGTCATTCATGAGCTAATATTTAGTTGAGCAATCATTTGAGGCCATCACTGCAATCAGCTGTTTTCTGGAACTCTCCATCAGACCTCTACACCTGTCCACAGGTATTCTGGCCCCCTGCTCATCAGCAAAACACTCTCATTGGTTCAGGACTGGATTTTTTTGTTTGTTTTTTCGTTATTTCAGTATTTTTCCAACTCAAATTAGAAAGCAATGTCTTTTCTACTCTTTCTCATCTCCATCAAGAGTTTGGCCTTTTTCTTTAATGGAAGGGGATGAATCTTTTTACAGACAGCTGTATATGGTCTACATGTTTTTTAGTCTTATCTGTCAATGAAAATCACAGATGAGCACACTCGAGTGAATTCACAGAATGGCTTTTTTGTCTAATATTAACAAATGCCTGCAAACATGATAATCTGTTCTCTGAGGTCCATGTAGATTTCACTGGAAAACTACATTAAAACTATTAAAAACTATTTAATGCTCACCATGCTCACCCCATCCAACATTGTTACAAATGAGCAGTCTTTGGTTTACTGAGAAAACACCTTACCACAAGGCAGCATTTGTCTTAATCAAAATGGGTTTATTGTGCTTTCACCACCAACAGTATGCTTCCAGTTTAAGAATAAGGCTTTTTTTATAAGACTTTCGATGAAAAATAATTGATCTCAGATTCTGATGTAACATTAATCTTCAGTTGATCTTAAACTTTCCAGGTTTCAGAGAAAAAAAGGAATAAAGAAGCAAAGTTAGCTCAGTTAAACTGGTTGCCAGGCAACAGCAGAAGGAAGTTGTGTGGCTTCAAGCACTTTTCAGCAAACTGTAAGCGTACAGTTTGACATCATGTGAGAAACCTGTGAAATGTTGCATAATTTCTGTGGCTCACAGCGCTGCCGCTGAAAATAAGTCCAATGAACCGTTGAAACGAATGTAAACAGACATTTATCTGCTTTCTGCACAAAGACACACAAGAATTACATAAGCGTCTTTGCATGTGAGATGCAGGTAATTACAGGTATGTTTACCAAGTTTTATATTTATCTGAACATCTGTTTTCACACATTCAGTGATAGTCGATGTAGGTAGGGAGGCAGGAGATGTGAACAGTAAAGGCTGTTCAGAAATAACATGAAGAAATATTCCCATTGACATATCTGGTTGCATGGCATATTTCTCTATATTGTATACTGGAGTGTTTGCAAATTCAACTAGAAACAATCCAAGTGATCATCCCTGCTACAAGGGTAACTCTGCTTCTGATTGATGGGCGCAAAAAGTGCACACCATCTCTTCCCTGATTATTTTAAGTTGGGTCTATACCTGATAAACACCTTATATTGCTATGGAAGAATCAACATTTCACAGAACCTCTAAAAAGTATTTTGGTTTAATATGAACAGAAGTTTGACACAGAAGTGTGTGTGTGTGTGTGTGTGGGGGGGGGGGGGGGGGCATCAACATGCAGCAAAAACAAAGTTGTCATTCCTGGTGATAGTGTTATCAAATGTGCAGATAAAATCCCACGACTGGATGTGATGAATCATAGCAGAGTAGAATCGCTACAAGGAGGCTGAAATCTGAAAACTAAAGAGTTTGAGACCTTTAATTTGATGTCCTGCATGGAAGATTACTTTGCTTCTCTGCAGGTTAGTTTACTTTGCTTCTCTGTAGGTTTAGGCAGTTTTTGTTATAAGAAACAGCCCTAAATGATTCTCACTATTTTATGTGGGCTGAGGTTGAGCATCAGTGGAAAATGGTGGGCTAATTATGTGGTTTGTTTTCACCACCAAGCAGTTGTGGCAGTATGCCACAATTTTTCATAGTGTTATTATAGTTGCACTTTCGTAAATGTTCTCTCAGTCACAGAGTTTGTTGTGTACTTGTTCAAGTCAGTCAATATTTCATTAATACTGACTCTCAATTTGGCTCCCTCTCCAGTTTCCATCTGGATGTGGGGTTGTGAAAATTTACATTGATCTGGGCTGATGCAAATCACTGATCACCATTCTCCAATCTAATTGATTCCTTCTGGTTAATGCAGTGATTATGTCCTGAAATAGAGTGATGTTACTTCAGCATCACTTCCTGTTCCCTGGGCGTGTGTGGGCGCCCATATTCTTTGATCCTTTTACTAAGATGTGAAAGAGAGAATGAGAGCAGTGTTACATAACTTCAGTTTAACTGACTGTGGTCTTGTCAAGGACATACGAGCCCTGAGTACTGCGAGCTGGTTTGTGTCTTTTGGGCACTATGAGGGAACTATGACATTTCATTTGTAAACGATGCATAGGAGGGGATTGTTGATTTTTGGAGGACCAGGAAGCCAAACAACCCCAGGAGAGGAGGTGGAGATGGTGAAAGACTACAGATGACTTGGAGTTTACCTGAACACTCTGGGCTGGAAATTTGACATTGAGAAATTGCAGCTTAATTAGTCAATCATTGATCGATAAGATGAAACAACTATCGATTAATGAATTGCTTGATAATATGCATCCCTAGCTAGAACTGTACATAATGATGTCTTGATGGCAATCAACCAGTGAATGGAAATAATCTGTCAAGTGTCTGCTGCAGCATCTTTTACTCTCCATGTTAACACATTATTCTGCTCTTCTTCAGCAAAGGCTCCAATCCCTTCATCACAGCTAAACTCAGTTACCAACATGGGCTAATAGATTGGCTGTTGCTAGGAAACCTCTGACCAACCCTTTGGAATTCGTATGTGCCTGTCTTCATCAGCGACATGTTTTCTCTCTCACTCTCAGACATGCTGAGCTTAGAGAGGCCCTAGTTAAAGACAGAGAACACCATATAAATGATTTGTTTATGTCACCATCGATCCCAGCAGCCTTTCAAGTCATTACTTTGGAAATAAATTACAGAACGAAATCAGAGTAATCCGTCATCATACTGATGTTCCTGTCTGTGTTTAATGTATCACCAGTTAAAACATCAGCATCATACACTGAAGGGGTTTTAGTCCAGACCGTCTCCTGATCCAACCTCAGGGCAGATGAGTAGAGCAGGGCTCAGAAACAGATGGGCAGCCTGGGAGCCAGGGAGGAGAATGTAAACAAAGTGGGAGGGTGAGGGGAGGCACTGATGATGGAGGACCCCTCCTACTCTGTGTGTGTGTGACAGGCAGTCCATCAGTATTTTCTAGGTCGGTTGGTCCTCTGATCTGTGTGATAATCCATTTCTTTGTGCGCAGTTTGATGATCCACTCGCTGTGGCACAACCAGAGTACTACTCCACCGGAGGAAGTACACCAGTAAAATCCTCCATTCAGAAATTACAGACAGCAGTCTGACATTCTGGCCGCTAGAACATCATGAGATTTAGCGACAAGAAAAGAGGCTAAATACCACATATGGAACAAAGTCAGATACCAGATGAATCAGTGCCAGCTGACTTATGACCAAACAGGCTGCTGAGAAATTTACGTTTCCTGTTTAATACATTTTTAGCTGGTTGGGAATAAATACAAAAATACAAAATTGGTAGAGGTGCATCTTCATTATCAATATGATCTGCATCGAACATCTGCCCCAGAAATCTCAGGTTTTTAGCCTCTACCTCCACAGAGAACAGGTAGTGTGTGGTTTATCTCAGAAAGAGAAATTTAGGGAAATATACAAAAGATTTTGCTATGTTTAATGAGTGGCACCAGAAGAAATATACATTTACACATATTAGTTTATTTCACTTTTAATTTTATTTCAATCTATCACTCTAGTTGTCAAATGCTTATTTATGTGACTTTTTTCCTCTCTGGGTCGGTGTGAGGCCTGTATTGGACTTCAACTGGAAAAAAGAAATTGAAGTTTCTGGTTTCAAGCTGTGAAAGATGTCGTCTCATTGGAGAAGGCCTAGTGTAAACAAAGGTAGTGGTCTGAAACCAGCAAGAAGCTTGGATGTCTCAGGTTTCTTTGGGATGTTTCTGCCACTTAATGACTCTCCAGGTGCTCTCGAGGGTCCTTTTAATTACTTGCTAAATTGCATCTTCTCCTTCCTGAATGGATCTCTTTGTGCCAGAATAGCAGGTGTGCACGCTAAATCTTTGTGAACCTTAGGTTTGACCCAGTTAATGCTGGACTGAGTCAAGTCTCTAAAGGCCCATTTCTGCTCCCTTTCCAAACGTCTTCATGCGTTGCTGTCTTCGTACTTCCATGTGTCGTTTATGTTGCTACGGCTAACCTCCGCTAAGCGGCAGTTCATAGTTAACTCCGCGACACAACGTTGGTTTCAGACATCGCTTGGCGGCACAGACGTGCTGCTATAAAGTTGTTTCTAACCACCAACCATCTGAACACTTGCAGAGCCTTATTTCAAAAGCTTCTGCAACTTCTAATGTTTCCGTTCTTGTCTTCATTCGTCTGCGGTTTTCCTCTTCCCATTGCTCTTCTTCTTTTCTAGTTTGTTTCCACTCAACCCTGACACCGCGGTTTCCGGTGGTGTTACTCCGTCTTCTGCGTCGAGTGACGGATGTGCAAGGTGCCTGAAAACGCACCAAATACGCACGTAATGGACGCAGAAGATGGATGAAATCTTCCGTGCATCTGCATATCCGTCATCTATGTCGAGCATAAATGGGCCTTTTGACGGATGGTTGTGGAGGTGTCATTGATCACCTTCATAGTTTTATGGACTTGACCCAGAGAGACGATACAAGGTTCTGTGTAGATGTGAGCACCAATTATCTGATTGTCGTGAGAAGTCAGTTCTAGATGACATTCCTCTGTAATCTTCTTGGATTTTGAAATTAATGGAAGTTGATTTTCGGGGGCATGTTTAGTCAAATATCATGGGACTTATGGCAGAGTTTTATTGTGTTTGTAATTGTTTTTAATCCTTTGGTTTGATTATTTAAGCATAACAGTTTTACCTCAGTGAATTAATTCTCGACGGCCTAAAATACAAGGAAGAACGTTACAGGACTTGTGTAAGAAAGGGATTTTATATCTTTGCTGCTTCATCAAATGTTGGATCATTCATTTACCCTTTAGTGTGTGCATAATTTGATTACAAATATTCTAAATGTGTGGGGTAAAGCAAGAGACTGAGATTACGGTGATGGCTGAGGCTGAAAAGGATTATAATAGTTCAGTGGGTTAATCCGTCAGTGTAGTAAACAGCTGTAATCTGACTGTCTGCTGGATGCAACTGTCCAGGGAGAACTCCGCCCCCTGACAGATGGCCAAAAGTACAGGATAGCACCCGTATCCAAAAATAACACAACAGAAAGAAAACAGAATAGTAGCTTTCATAACTTAAGTTACATAAAGCAGACGTACATCGGGAAACTGTGTGCACAACAAAACACACACATTAGCATTAAACAGCAAAATACCAGCAAGAGTTTTCACTTTACTACAGCTGATGTCTAAGCTGTTATGCTAACGTTATTAACATCAAACAGTCTGTCTGACACATTAAATGAATTTATTCCCCTTCATATGAATAGAGCAGCATAATTACTGAGAGACGAGCAGAGAACATTACACAGCCGACTAACCGAACAGCTTGTAGCAGAATCAGGAAAATTCTTCTTGTTTGTCAGAAGTCTTCATCTAGCAGTCTGCGACAAAAATGTGCATCATTTTGGAAAGAATTATTAAAATGATAAATAAGACCAATACTTTTGGACTAAAAAAAGCTTTAGCTGTCAAAACAGCATTCAGATGATTCTTAAAGACTTAGACTGCAAGCTGCATTAAAATCTTTGAGGACTGCAAGACTTGCATTAGAAATAGAAACAGAATAACTAAGTGGATTAAATTGGTAGTGACTTATATTTAATCTTGCATAGAAAATAATATGCTTGTCTAATGTATTCCTGCAAGTCTGAAATGTTATTAAAAAAGATGTCAAGAATCACACTCTTAATACTGCTGAAGATCAAAGTAAATTCCAACATTTCTAAAATGTAAACTTCATTGTGAATTCAATGTGAACTTCATTAAAGAGGTCAACATTTTTTTTTTATTCTCAAGTCTTTTTTTGGCCCTTTAACAAAATGTGGGGAAAAAATAAAAGAATGTCTTTGCCTATCTACCATTTATTACCACATGATATGTCGAAATTATTGTAGTCTTCAGCTTCCTGGTGTCAATTAGCGAGCAGAAGACAAGCATCATATTGTCTGCAACAGGGTTTGAGCAAAGTTTTTACCAAAAAGTGATCCAAAATGTCTCAGAGACGGCATGTATCAAATATGGTACATTTGGCTTTATAGGGTTAAATTCAATGGCTCCCTGTCTGTGACGTATTGGCCACATTATCTATAGTATGATGTTTTATTCATTCATGTTTTCTCCCAGGATTTTCTGTTTCTGTTTCTTTTCTGTTTTTTATTGCCATCCAAACACAACTTCCTCCAAGTAACCCATCAGTTTGTTGGTGTTTACTTTTCTGCTGACTGAGTAAGGTGGGCACACTCTCTCTCTCTCTCAGACACACACACACACACAGACAAAGTAATGTAGGGCACTGGCATTTGTGAATATCCCATGATAGGAGTTACAGTTCCTAGGATATTCTTTCCTTTCCGTAATGAGCAGTCTCCCATCCTCCTCTCAGACGCTGCATTGGTCTGAACAACAGCAGCCAAAATAGCTAAAAACTAAAATAGCAACAGTGTGAATTGCAGTTTAAGTGGAGCGCTTGAGACGTCATTCTGCTCTAATGATGCCTAATCTATGTGTTGATTTCTTAATCTCACACCAGGGGATTATCTCTAAGTTTGGATCTTCATCTCTGTGTTTTGACTGAATCGGCCACGGATGTTCTCAGATTCACAAGTCATGACTAAAACATTCATTTTAACAGATTTAAATCAAGCTTTGAGGCTATCTTACCTGTTTTTTCTCTAGCAGTAAGTTTTAGTGCTGTTAGATTTTGTTGTGGTGAAGTAGTTTGGAATAAGTATTGAAGGCTTCTGTGTTCCAGTCAGACGTTGTACATGTCGGATCGATCGGTTACAATACAGCACTGAAGTTGGCCATCTTGTCTTTGTGTGTTACAGTATGGACGGTCGGACAGCTACCGCGTGGCAACCACACAGGACAAGGACGAGAAGGAATCTCCCAAGAAGAAGGGAGGCAAGGATATGGATGACCTGAAGAAGGAAGTTCCTATCGTATGTACACTACCTCCTACTTCCTCTGACCTCACTGTAACCTTGTGCCAGATATTAATGGTGCCAACACTCCTATAACAACTTTCATTTTTACACACTTGTAGTATTACTTTGGTAGCATATGAAAACTTAAAACATTATGAAATCTACTGGAATAAGCAAAGTGATAAAAAAGTGAGATCATGATTTCTGGCCACACTCCAGCATTCAAAACACAACATCCAGCTGTGAGCGGATGTGTCTGTGTAAAAAGTGGTGTTTTGTAGCAGCTGGTGAACGGAACGATGTGGTCTGTAGCAATGTGCCAGAAACTTAATCCCTTTGTTAAAGGATTTGCTTTTGTATGTGGCAGGAGGCCAAAGTCACTGGCTTTTCCAATGACAAAAAGCTGTTTAGATAAACAAAATAGCCATTATGATAAATATTTTGAATTTGTACAATTTTGTGTCAACCAGTGATGTATAGCAGGTACAGCCACTTATACTGTGCTCTCAGTGACGCACGCGCCCCCTATCGACATTTAACTCGGCATCCATTTTGGATCCTACCTGTACTTTGAGCCTTTCCAGACAGTAAAAAATGGACTTTTCTCAACTCTTGTCTTATCTTTTGCTCACCTTTGGCTCTCTTTAGGTTCCTCTCTTTAATATTATTAAATTTATAATAATAATGACTTCAAATGTTTCTTTACTGAATCTACCAGCATGCATTTAAAACGAGCATTGTGTATCGTTTTCAACACACTGCCAAACTCAGCCAGTGGCGTCCCGGATGTGAAAGTTCTACAGCACTATAGCCACAGGGCTATTGGGCCAGGACAGCTTTAGAAATGCACATAATAGATGTTACTGTGCCAGCAAATGAGGCCTGAATGCAGAATTTTAAGTTCAAACAGTTATGTAGTGGGTCTTTTAATGTGTAAATTCTGCAAAACGCATATTTCTGGATTTTAAGTCAACATAATTATTAAGTAATTATCAAATACCTGAGCTGTCCATCTTTTATCTTTTTAGACGGAACACAAAATGTCTGTTGAGGAAGTTTGCCGGAAATACAACACCGATATCGTGCAGGTAAGTCTTCATTTCACATCAAAGACAAATCTTTTCAACTTGTCACAAAATATTTTGTTTCTGACTTGATCTGATGGATCATGTGCTGATGGATTTCTTCCCACTCTTGATATTTCTTCACCTTCCTTTACCTTTTCCCTCATGCTAATTGCCATCCCTTCCCGGCCCTTTAATTATCCGTCCTTTCCCTTTCCTTACTCTTTCCATCCCCCCCATACCACACCCAGGGTTTGACCAATGCCAAGGCAGCAGAGTACCTGGCCAGGGATGGCCCCAATGCCTTGACTCCACCCCCTACTACCCCTGAGTGGGTCAAGTTCTGCCGTCAGCTGTTTGGTGGCTTCTCCATTCTGCTGTGGATCGGAGCAATCCTCTGCTTCCTGGCCTACGCCATCCAGGCTGCTACAGAGGATGAGCCTGCTGGGGATAATGTAATGAGTCAGCCATTAAACATTTATGCATGCAAGACTTGTTACACTAAAATGACAGGGCCCATAAATTAAGTAATGTGATTTCAAAAAACTATTTCGTCTACAGAGCTGCGCGATAATTCGATAACGATATATATCGAAAATAGACGCTCGTGCGATAGGAAAAAAAAGAGGGTCGATATAAAGTTCGATAGAGAAAACACACTTCTTTTTTCATTACAGCCTATCATGTGGCTTGATACTAAGTCGTAACGTCCTCCAAACCAATCA
>JAVQJG010282080.1:0-11183 GCA_036024015.1 Craterocephalus amniculus | reverse complement strand
CCCCCCCCCCCCCCCCCCCCCCCCCCCCCCCCCCCCCCCCCCCCCCCCCCCCCCCCCCCCCCCCCCCCCCCCCCCCCCCCCCCCCACAAAACCCTTTTATTCTCTGTTTAGTTAATGCATGCATAGATCCCATTGGAATTAATGTCCATTTAGTGTGGGAGTTGTTCACATGAAGCAGGACACATCAGACGCAACCAGCACTTTAAAAAAAAAGGTTTAATGGGTTGCTTTGTTTATTTTTTGGTGTTTATTTGGGGGGGGCAGGGGTTTTAAAGAGTGCGTTCACACTTGTACATTTAGCTCAATTAAAACATCTAATGCAAAATTTAAGCAAAGTGAATCCTGTTATTTTTGTGTGAAAAGATATGCTTGTTCTCTGGTGCCGTTTTTAGAGAAATATGAATTGTTCGTCCATAATATGTGCAGTGACAGGCCTTAGTGGAAGTAAAACATCCTTTCATTTAATATATTCAATAAAGTTGATCCTAATCTAAAAAAGAAATATGATAAAAGTGACACTAAACATTTGTTTATTGGAGGAAAACCAAAGGAACTTTACACGTTTTCGCATCCCAGCTCTCCACTTCTAAATGTCTGGAGCTCACTGGTTTTCCAGCCAGCAATCCATTTTTGAACAGCGTAAACATATTGACTGCAGTGGACATTTTGATGAAAATGAAACATCCATTTCCATAAATAGCCTCATGTCCAACAGCACTGATAAATAATGGAAACTAAAGAGAGTTGAGTAAAAGTGTGTACTTACTGGTAAGTCTGTGAAGGCAATACCTGCAAAAAGGAGGGGGAGAGAGAGAGAGAGAGAGAGAGAGAGAGAGAGAGAGAGAGAGAGAGAGAGGGGGAAAAAAATCAGTAAGAGGAATCTCTGTTTTTCTAAAATCAACAGGAACCTGCAGTTGTATTTACATGTTATGAGTAATCTGATTATCATTGTAATCTTCCTGCAGTAACTTGATTAAATCAGTCATTTAAATGAGAGAACTTCCTTTATCACAATGAGGAACTTGTGAGCACATAAAGAAAGGATAGTTTATAAAACCTTTTCGTGCACCTAAACTACTTCAATACAACTATATATAATATAACTAATTGTCTGAGATATTAATAGAAAATTTTGTTATAATTAACTTTAAAAAATAATAATAGGTAAACAGTGTTTACAGTGTTTGTGGCTATTAGCTATAAGGTACACACCTCAGTTTTAGTCACATTTTACTTCATTTTGGGTGCAGTAAGACAAACAAACACTAAACTACTTATCTTTTTGGCTTAATTGACAAAAAAGCAAAGAAAAATTAAATACCTGCAAGCTACCAGCAGTAAATTCTCCATTAAATGAAATATTCTCAAACTAAATTAAATTCTTTTTGACTGATTAAAATTTTTTTTTAATTTGGATTAAAGTAACTTATGTATTCATTTTTAAATGTATTTATTGGTCAATGTACATGTGACCTATAAAGTCACCCTGGTGTTAAAAAAAATGTTTTTACCACATAGTTGTCTATGAAGTACATTAACATGCACATGGTATGGGATTCACCTTTTAAGTGCTTCTAAAGTTTCTGTAAGGTGATCTAATTTTACCAGCTTAGGTTGCCATCATTCAGATGCTCATAAAAAAAAACTAATTTTAAAATGATCATTATTAAAAAATTTCAGGCATCCTGCTTTTCTTATGACACTTTTGTTTGCTAAAGCTTTGTTTTTCACTCTCTGTGGCCAGTTCTGAACACTTTTGCAGCTTCTACATCGACCTCTTCAGTCACAAGTTTAACTTCAGTCCCATTTTCCTGTTGGTACTTTAGGCTATCATCTTAATTTGTCCCTTAACTAATTGCTTTCAGCCCCATAGCTGTGCTTCGCTCCTGCTAGTACTTCTCATTAAAGTTTTCCTCTGGCAAACTTGTGGAGAGCTTTTATTGCCAAAGCGGTGCATAATAGAAATACGGTCTAATAAGCCAGATAAGGCCTGAAAGTTTCAGCAGTTTAAATGCTGCAGAGAAGAATAGTAGAAACGGTAAAAGCCACCTGAATAGAGCTGAAAAAGGAGAAATTATTGAGCACATGAAGGTATGTAAATTTACTTTTTTCCC
Source organism: Craterocephalus amniculus (assembly GCA_036024015.1). Classification (NCBI taxonomy): domain Eukaryota; kingdom Metazoa; phylum Chordata; class Actinopteri; order Atheriniformes; family Atherinidae; genus Craterocephalus; species Craterocephalus amniculus. The sequence continues at coordinate 9,069 of JAVQJG010282080.1, read as the reverse complement.
CAAAAATCAAGTGACTTAATGTTGGTTTGTTTCACTAGATATGTTGTTGTTTTCACCAGAAAACAGGAAGGACTTTGATCACTATTTAGTCTTTGAGCTTGCCAACGGGTTTCTGATTTATAGGTCACAAGAATGTGTGTAAAAGTCCAGGTTTTAGTCCTAAGCAGCACGTATATGTCCAGAGGTTAACACACATTTCAGAATAAGAGCAGCATCATGATTTCAGATGGTGTTTCAGAGCTCCTTACCTAGGCTGTGGCCATTCTTTGTGTAGAAGCAGGTGTTGTTGATGAGGTTAACGCAGCAGCCAATCACATCGCCTGTTGTAAACGTGGGTCCGTAGGGTTGCCCGGTCCCAGACGAGCAGAAGGAGTGGCCATCGTCTCCGTGATAGCCATACGAGTGCTTGTCCCAACCTGGATACAGCACAAAACAACCTAACTTGAGACAAACAACAAACTAAAAGCTGAGAAAGACATTGATGCCAAAAATATGAATGATTATAATGTTGAGTGATTTGGTGGTTTTAAAAAAAAAAGAAAAACTGCTGATGTAGCAGCACAATCTAATTCTAACAAGTAGAGCATCAATGGATATCTGCCAAAACAAATGATGGCTGAAAGACAGACAGGCAAGATGTTTATATTCTGCATGCAACCAGAGCTGCAGATGATGTTTTAACCTTCTTTCATGCCTCTGCAGTGTCATTGGAGCAAATAATAAATACAGCCAAGCACACCCAAGTCAGATTAGGAAACATCCAGCACAAAAATAGAAATGCTGTGTCATTGTTCCAAAGCTTCAGAAAGTCCTGACGTTATTCAAAAATGGAAAACTACAACAAGAATCAGACATTTATGAGAAGTATGAAGCACGCCTTCGCCCGGAGTAACGAGGAGAAACCTGCAGCACTTTATTGCCTTGCTCAAGGTCTCCTCTGGGAAGGCTACTGTAAATAATCCAAGGAAATTGGCCTTCTCAATCACTGGAATAGCCTGGTTTTATCTCTAGTGTGATAGCAGGAGAGAACAGCTTTTTTAGTTTTTCTGGGAACTGCTCAACATTTTACCATTTTGACCTTAGCCATTATCAGTCCCATTCTCTACAGACTTAAAATCCTTTGTGTGACTCCTTTTATTTGAGATTAACAACAGAGAGGTGTTAATTATTAAATAGAGAATATAATTTAGCATTTTTCTGTTTCATTTTCCTTTTTATGCACAGAAGTTCCAAGGTACCGGGGTGTGTCTGCACCCTCTTTGCAGAGCACACATTGTCCTTTAGCACAATTCGTCTCAGGACTGTTTTAATGTTAAAAACCAAGAGAGGCAGGATCCTGCGAGTTACTGCTGAGCTGCAGGATTAATCCCGCTGTTGCCACATTCATCACTTACAGACAGCTCTCAACTCTGCAGCCCCCTGGCATCCATTCTTCACAATTAGTAAATTTCTTCTTGCCCCTCTCCCTCAACAAGGACTCTGCAGTTTGCTCTGGCCTCTTGTTATCTCTCTACATAAAGACTGGAGCTCCAGGGTGGGTCTGGCTCTAAACCTGGCGAAGGGGTGTCTGGACTCCTGTTTGGTCTGATAACCTCAGCGACGTGCGTGAGTGATGTTGTCATCACTGGGATGTAATGTTGTGGCACAGGGTTTTTTTTTATCCAAATAAAAAAGGCGCTAGTGTCAGTTTTTAAACTCTGCCTTTCCTGATTCATCTTTTGAGTCAAGATGAATTGCGCAAAAGTCCTGAAAATAAACTGGTGGGAAACCGGTGCCTTAATGGCAGCATGTTATACACCCCCGATGCAGAATTCATGATCTGATTAAAGTTTAATGCCTTCAGTTTGTCCATAAATGTCTACCTGCTCCGGGTCAGATAAATGCTGGGTAGTGCCAAATCAACCATGCATACGGGATTCTTGTCACAGCAGAGTGGAAAGACTGCGAAGCCATCATTTATCAGAGGATGATGTTACTTATCAGTTAATGCTCATCTTAAACAGGTACAATAAAGGCACCCCCAACAAAAAGGACTTTAACCCTGAAAACCTTTGGCCCACTGGGCATTTTAAAGTTAAAATGCTTACTCCTTTAATCCCAGCCAACATCCAGACATTATCTTTTCAGGACAGCCTCAGTTGACAGATTATGAGGCTAAAGTGATGGAAAATGACTATAGATGCAGCAGCTTAGAGGCATGCCAAAAAAAGAAAACAGTACTTTGTAGAAATAACATACAGCTCAACAGTGACTAAGCCTTTTGTGATCTACACATCATTCTCTCAAGTCTTGGCTTTCAGGAGAAAATATATTGGTATTAAAACCAACACACAACAGAAACTATTCACATATCTAAACTTTTAACCTCATTTACAGTTATTTACGTTACCATTTACCCCCTATCCTCACAAACCTCTTGGATTGGACAAAAATACCTGGAAAATTTCAGTAGATCATATAAAGGCAAACCTACTCATCACAATTTAACCCACAGAGCTGCATACTACCGTTTCTCAGAAAAGGTTGATTATATGCCGGAGATCCAGTGGAGTTTTAAGGGTCAACGTCTTAATTCAACTATGCTACATGACGTAAAATGCCTGATATGATCACATGGTTAGAGTCTCACAGTTTTGGACAACCACAACTCGACATTGAGTTTGAAATTTCCATTGTATTTTTTAGAAAAATACCTCCAACGATCAATCAGAACTACATGTACAGAACTTCATAACAAACATGAACATATGGAATCAAAGCAGATGGTTTCTATAAGTTAGAGTTCCAGTGAAGTGAAGGACATTTTCCCATCCTCTGCAGCATTATCACATTGTGTTCCAGTCTGACAGAAAACATGCAGATGTAATCAGATAATTTCAGTTTGCCCGAACATAGACCCTCCTCCCCCTTCATGAAAACAACTTTACAGTTAAAACATTAAGAAGAAAATGACACAAATAAAAGCAAAATTTCATCTTACCAGGGAGTCTGTTCATATTTACACCCTGAGCTGAGAGGCCGATGCCCATGTACCTGCAAGACAGAGAGCTGACAGTCAGCACCTTGATGAAGGAGAAAGACCATGTCACTTTCAGCATCAGTGCAGATTCACTGTCATGTTCCCTCAACATTAAATGACTAATAAATAATAAAGAAAACACCAAAGAAGTTACTAATTGACTACAATAGCATTATTAAGATGTCTTTACGATCTGAATGTTACCAAAAAGCTATCATTGGAGATGCACAGCTGTCATTTATGTCAAGCCACAGCTGAATCAGTGCTAAACCTTTAGTTGGACCACTGATCGCTCCATTATACATCACACATGCAAGTATAGTCAAACTTTGTCTTTAAGTTCCCTAATGAATCAGAAGAGGCAGCAATCATGAAAATCAGGATAATTAGAGCAGAGCAACAGTCTCAAATTGTTTTATCAGACAAGAAGTTTGCATTTAGTTCCAATGGATTCCTTTTATGTCACAATGTTTAGCCATCTGACTTTTAGGTATTTGTTTATGTTAAAACAAACAGATGAAAGCTCCGCTTTAACTTACTCACTGTTGCTACTGAATTCTGCATACTGCACATAAACTGAACCTTATGTGCTCAACTAAACAATACTGTTTATGCATTCCCTCAAATTACATTAACCGCTTTGCATTGTCCTATATGATATACATTTTGGGTGTACACTTTTCACTGAATTTGATGGCATCAGGACTTTCCAGACTGAAACAGCCTCCCATTAAAATCAATTAAACAAAAAAAAAATATGATTTACATTATTTAAGAGGACATAGTTTGTGAGTATTGCAAACATAAACTAGTCCTGAGATTTTCTAGTAATTTATCTACGTGAAAAAAGCTGTTTGAAAAATTGTCTGATGGGAAATGGGGAAGAGAGAGGGGGATGATGTGAAGTAAAAGGGCCACAAGCTGGGACTCAAACCTCGGTTGCATCAAGGAGCTTCAGCCCTAACATGTGGGACACCTTGTCAACCAGCTGAGCTACTTAACGGTCATTTATTCAGAATTATTAACAAATGTCACACAGCGTAACATTTATTGCCCGAGCTCTGTGACCTTCCAGACACACAAGACTCTGCATAAATGAGCAGCTGACAATGTTGTCAACCGGCCGTAGACAAAATACCCAAATTTTCACAACACGCTTGGCTTGATGTTCTGCCTCATTTACATTTTCAGATGTCCGAGTGCATAGACAATGCAAAATCCCACCACTGTCGGGTGCATTTGTGAACACCAGCAGCAGAAGACCAAACCAGATTGTTTGTATATTCTCCTAAATACTTCATGTGTTAAAAAAGCTAAATATCAAATATATTTAATATGAGTTATATTTGTGTTTACATTTCCATTTGGATGTGTTTAAGGTGGTTTGAACTATTGGTTTATGGATCGTGAATCAGATGGATTCATGTGACTGATGGATTATGTGGTGTGCAACGCTGATTACTACCGAACTAATAATGCAGAATCAAATTATCTATAATAATTCAGAACCGTGAAGAGCTATCCATAATAAAGGAGTGTCCAATGTTAGTGGACAGGAAGTGGCTTGCTTTTAAATAGCAAATGTTAGCAAAAACTTTGTCTGATTATGTCACAGAGATTAATCTATAGATGATGTACTATGACCTACCTTAAAAATATTAACTAAGACAATCTGTGCTTTAAAACAAGAAACAGCTTAAACTGCTTTACTTCTTCAATTCACCCACCTAAAAAAAACAACTTACTAACAGTTTAGTTCCAGTTTATGCCTGTGAGTATCGTCCTGGAGCAAGTCAATATTTTTAAGGGCTAAACTACTCCTAAATTCACATGAATGACTTTTAACTTTTAGAAACTCTTCACATTACTCCAGGTAAACAGCCTATTCGTTATTCCATTTGAGTCTGGAGAGAATTATTTGATTAACAAGATTTAAAATCAATCACACACCAACAAAAAAAACCTAACATCAGAGGGCTGTTTTATAGAGGCTGCAGAACTGTATTTGGTGCAGTTGTGCATTACAGGTAACAATTCTGGAACAAGATTAAACATTTAAATATTGACATTATAACCAATAAAATTAAAATGTTTAATGTGTACCAAACTGCATGTTAAGATGAAGGCAACCCCGCCCCTGTTTTTAGCATTTTAAAACTTTGAGTAAACATAAATAAAAAGCCTCTGATCAGCTAACATGCAAAATGTTACAAAAAATTCATATTAAGCTTTTAAGATGCAACATGCATCTTTCAGCTGATGATGAAATTATTTTAGTTTTTAAGAAACTATGTTACAAAATGAAGAATCAGCGAGCTAGGGTAAGTCTTTGACCTGCCGATGCAGTTAGGAAATAAGTGGATCAGTTAAAATGTGGATGTTTGCATAGACCTTGTCGATTAATAAACATGTATCTGAGATGTTTCATTTTGGAACTAAGTGGTCAGTAAACGGTCATTGCCAACACTCAATCCAGGCAGTAAACAGAGTTTAATGCAATGTAAATCAACCATTGCATGTTATTTTCGAGTTTCTTACCCATCTCGGCCTTTACTGATAATCTTCACCTCAAAGTAGTAGACCCCGCAGGCAGCTGGGATGGGGTGTGTGGCCCGTACAGATGCTGCATCCTTGGGGGTTTTGCCGTGACCTTTGTGGTAAAACATGTAAGCATTTGGTTAAAAGAACATATTGTGGAAAACTTGTAAAGACATAAATATGGCAAAAAGGCAGAGCGTAAAGAAAGAGAAAAGCTGAGGAACACAAACCTTCACCCTAATTTAAAACGCAGTTAAGGATTGTATGTAGATGTAGATAAATAGTTGAAGGAAAGACGAAACCTTTTAGGCTGTCAATGATAAAGTCTGATAAAACTAGAACATACTTGTCAAAGTTGCTGGTTCACAGAGCAACTAATGCTACAAAAATAATAATAATCTAAGTTTAGATTTTTTGTTATTTTTGTGGGACATCGTGTTAATAACAATACAAGAATTTAAACATTAAACATAAGTGAGAAAAACCAGCTTAGTAAGCCCAAAACATAACACAGATTCACCATATGCAATTTTATAAAATGAACTTCAGCCAAACATTTGATCATTTGATTGGGTATTATAAGATTTTCACTTAAATGTTGTGAATGTACATATTGTGCTCTGGATTGTAGCTTCTTATCCTATAAGTCTTAAAAGCTAACATTAGCTCAAGCAAGTTCCATGCAGAGGTGCCAAAAACATCATAAGGTCACATAAGACAAATTTACACAATTAAATTTACATAGCAGCGGTTTGTTGGCAATAAGGGACAATTAGTCTGCTAGTATTAATAAATATTTTTAATGTTATTATACTTGGAAATACCGAGTCATGCATTTGCTAAATCTGAGACAAAGAAGCCGATTAATTTATAATAACTCATACTCCTTTTGTTTCAGCTTAAGTGCTAAAAATTTGTGTAAAAAATCAAACTCAAATGTTCAAAACATGTCTGGCTACCTATTACAAGTGTGATGCAACATCTTAGCACCAGGTTTTACAAGTCATCTGGATCTCATTGCTTTAGAAAACCTGGAACTGGTTTTCAGATACAGAATCATTGTGGTGAGGCAGTCAAAAAGAAGCTTCGATGTGTCATGGATACATGTGTTTTATTTCACCAAGTTGTGCAACATTATAACAAAAATATTAATCATTTCCCACAATAAAACTTTCAAGCGAGGCATTGGAAGAGGTTTTGACATTTCAATTACATTCAAATTCTTTGGTTAATCTAACCAGCGTTCTTAAGCCGTGTACTTGGGTACACAGAACTAGTAATTGGCATTTTGGCCCAAACAATACTGATAAAATACTTATTTATTAGCCAAGTTTGTAACTACAAAAAAGACTCATCAGTCTGTTTGGCTGTGATCCCCATGAGTTTATATCAGAATATGCAAAGTGCTTGCATTTGAGGACCTTTTGTTTAATCTTTATTAAAATCATTATGTTCTAAAAACATGTACTATAAAATGTTTTTTTTTTCTTCGATTAATACATTTAATTACAGTCATTTATAGATACGAGTCATTTAGTGCTGATATGATTCAGCATCCACGAAACTATTAGAGCATCTGAAATTGTTATCTCTATATATTTTGGCTTCAATTTTAGAGCATGCCAGTGGAAATAACCCACTGAGGAAAAGTGGGACTTAAGGTTGCAAATGTCTTGTGTTCATGTGAAAGGTTTATATGATTTGAAGTTTGTTATTTAACATCTACATATTGGCTACATATTACTAAGGCAGGTGGGTGATACAAAAACAGCTGCAACAAGGAAGAGTGAGAGTAAAAGGCCAGCCAGACCCAGAATACTAGAACACACCCAGGAAACACAGTAACACCTTTTTTTTCTTTTGTAAAAATTAGCCTTTTCTTGTAGGCCTGCTCTAAAAAACCCTCATGATGGCTTTGCAATGCAACTAGTCCTACCTGAACGTATGACAAGACACTTAGAATTAAACCCTCGTCAGCGTGAAACTGGTTATGCCTACCCTGTCATCAGCAGCTACGTAAAAGGCCTTAACAATTCTTCCAAGTAACTTAGTCTAATCACGATATTAACTGTTTATTTCCTGTCATTTATTTGCCAACTAATGCTACGTTAGCCTGCCAGCAGGTTGTCTAACTGGTACACTCTGGCTAACTCTAACCGATATAATTTTGAGAGTAAAATATAGCATAACCAGTTTAATATATATCTATTTAGGGTGATGCTACTGTTGCATGATTTGTAACAGCAGATTTTTATCTGTTTGGTATTTTGTCTGCTGTGGGAGCTTCGTGGTGACATTTCATGGAGCTGACAAACTGGTTAACAGGCAAAGCTAACGAGCTAGTAGATCAAATTTTGGCTGTGGCTACACCTCGCCAGCTGGTCGGGTTGCAAGATGTCCTCTGTCTTGTTGTTGACGAGGCTACTAGCTTAGCCTACTTTGTTTTTAGCCACAACGGCAGCTGGTTTTGATCCGCTAACCTCAAGCTAAGCTAACGTTAATGAGCTTGGTGTTAGCATTGGGAAATAAAGTGCTTAAACTTCAGATTCTCTGTATGTCATACCTTTATAATGCACACGGAGATTGTTCTGAGAAAGTCCGATGTAGCTAAACTTGTCCTTCGGGCTCCAGGACCGAGGAAGCGGGGTCTCGTTTTCATTTACGGCTGGATAGAGCCGACGGAGTCGCTGGTTGAGCTCCTTTTCCTGCTCGTTCAGAGCTGAATCTCCATGTACAACAACCGACATCAGAAACCCACAACCCGTCGACTGTCCAGACATGGCTACGACGCGGCTTTTAGTAAAATGGCTTGTCAGTAACAAGCCAAAACCACGGGTGTCCGTCAGTGTCAAGTTTTAAAGGGGTTTAGCAAAGCTAGCTAGCTAGCAGGCTAAGCTAACTGGCTTCGCTGTTCGCTGAGAGGCAGCCAGAGCTGGTTAGCCGAGCAGCTAACCTGGCTAATGCGTTTAGCTCGGCCAGCAAAGGCAAAGCGATCGCTGAAATGGCTCAGGTTCACATTAGCTGACAGAAAGCCAAAAATAGAGTCCCTAAAAGGAGATTATATGCCGCAGAGGAAGTGAGGAAAGCAGTTAAAACACAGACGGTGATGCCTGTGTTGGGAGCAAAGTAACTAGTAAGGTGAGGCTAGACGGATCGACAAAAGTATAATAAGCTCGGCTAGCCTCGATCTTTTGTTTGTTGTCGGAGCGTTATCCGTAAATCTGATTGGCTGAGAGCAGCTCCACTCACTTCCTATGGAAATGTAAAGACAGAGCAGTTAATGTGCAGCAGACAGATGGTGAGCTGTTAAATATGAACAAAAAGAAGGTAACTGAGGTTTTTCCCCCCAAGTTAGAGACAATTATTAAGAAGTCATAATATTTTTTATCTGTCTGTGTGGAAGTATTCAATTTGGAACTATAGTTGATGATGATCATCAGGCTCAGCTCCTTTCTTGAGTTTGATAGAATCAAGTTAGTAACTTTACTTTCGACTTGATTTTAATTGTATTT
>JAVQJG010282063.1:0-44191 GCA_036024015.1 Craterocephalus amniculus | reverse complement strand
GTATAAAAATGGGCACATTTGATTCCCACATTTAGGCCAGTGATCGGATCGGTGATCGGTTTTTTTAAACTCTCTGATCGGTGATCGGCCCCTAAAATCCTGATCGTGTAAAGCCTACTCACAAGTCTCCCAAGTTTTGCTCCGGCTGCTTGCGGGATGGTCACATCAGTTGGCTGTATTAATATGCATTACAGTATTGCTATTGTCAGTATGCATTGCATCCTCATTGCTTAAAAGTTTTCCTCACATGTCGTTGTGCTTCTCCCCAGCTGAAATCCTTCCACAATGAACTGCTCACTGAGCTTGAGAAGAAGGTGGAGCTGGACGCTCGATATTTGACTGTGAGTATCTGGATCTGTCAGTCACTTCTATATATAATAAAAGCACGCCATAATTTAGATTATATTGTACAAATGTACATAATACTGCATCAAATACATCACTGCTCTATGTGAATGAATTGATAATAGAGATGGAGACAATGTCTTTATCTTTAATGCTTCATGTCTACTGAACTGTAAGTGTTAGACTGATTATAATAAGCCCCTCATGGAGTGTTTGTGTAAGTGTGTAAGTGCTGCGGATTGGGTCTACATGTGATATCTTTAGAATGAGTGGGTTGCAGCCTGGGTATAGAGCAGTACTGCGGTGCGTTGTTTTGGGGGATGGGATAGCGTTGCCATTATTATATTGTATTGTTGGAAGGACCATGGTATGAGCTGCTTCAGCTCCCAGCTACTTATTCACCCATTTTATACATTTCTTTTAGAAATTAAACAAAAAAGACTGCTGTTTGAATTTAAAGGAATTCCCATGAGTAAAATATGGTCACAGCAGTTTTGAAAAGTAGTCTTCTACTTATTTTCAGCTCAAACTTCTGTATCTTTGAAAATCCTTACAATGATTGAAATTTCAACAAATCTTGCCACAGTGAAAAGTGCAATCGCTTTGACTATGAATCAATTTTATTTATTTATTTTTTTTGTTAACATTGTCAAATTCTGCCATTTTGTTGAAGCTTATTCCTCTGAGGTGAGCATAATATATCCCCTGAACTTACTGACACGAACACTGTTTGGTAATGTTACTTTTAAAAACTAATTAGATCAGGGATGGGCAGCTCTGGTCCTGGAGGGCTCCTGTCCTGTGGGTTTCTGATATTTCCCTGCTCCAACACACCTGAATCAAATGTATCCAACAGTTTGTTGTCAAGTTCTTGACAATACCTCATCATCGGATAAAGTGTGTTGTAACAGGGAAATATACAAACTGTCTGCACTGCAGCTTTCAAGAACCAACAATTGCCGTCCCTGAATTAGATTACAGGGCTACTATTCTAACTAGCTATTGTATTAATCTGTATTTAGAAAAAGAAATAAAACTGAAGCACTGCTGCTTTACCAAATCCAAACATGCCTTTAAAATTCCTGGTGTTCTGTGGTTAAAATTCCCCAGTAAATCTTCCTTCTGATCCCACCGGCTCATCCCCTTATGGTACATATGCTATCTTTTGCAATCTGAAAAAATGCAGGCTGATAAAAAGGTAAAAATTACTGATACTGTATCCATGTTTTTGCTGCATCGTTGATGATTCCGTTCACAAAACATTCAAATTAAGTGAACTGGACTGAAAACACAAAGCCAGAGTTGTAGGAATTGCATTAATAAATCTCTTAGAAAAATGTCTCTGTTCTTGTTGCAACAGTGGCTACAGGCTCATTATTTTCCCCTGAGTGGCAGTTTTGGTTGAATTAAAAGCTCGCTGTTGATGTGTTTGGGCTGTGGCACAGGTGTATGCAGAGTTTTGCAGCTCTTGTTAGCTTGCAACTGCTTCCTCAGATTTAAAGTAAGAATTTGACATGAACTTATCGCCCAGGCAGAATTAGCATTTCAACGCAATATTACAGTTCACCCCATCTAATAATTCAGAATAATTCCTCCACCATCCTGAACTACATGTATGCAGTAACATCATAATTGTGGCTGCTGCAGCTGTGTGTGACCCCAGACGCTAATGTTGATAGGTTGAATCACAGAACTTTCACTTAGTCTGCCTGCATTGACCGCTTTATTTTCAGATTTTATCACCAGTGTTTTAAAAAGTGAAACTGATTAAATATACTTACATTAACCATGCATGCTCGAAAATAGGCACAAAACGATTCTTGACACCAAAGGATCCCTCTGGCCTGTGACTCTCTCCCTCTCTGTGTCCATTGTTTCACATGATTGCTCTCACAGGATTTTACAACATGCGTCAGTCATTATACAGAAGTCAGAATGTGGGCTAAAACCTGTTATTCCTGTACAGACAAGGCTAAGATTCTTTGAGTGTACCAAAGTTCACCTAATGACCCCTCTATTTGTAATCAGATTTGAGCCCAGTAATGAGCTGCCTGCTGTAGCTGCCAGTGGAGGCAGAAACAGCCCACTGACTGTGATAAGGATTATTTGAGTTCAAAGGGGAGATTTTTGGAATATCCTCTTGTTTACACATATTAGTCTTGCGAACTAAGAACAAAGTTCTCATAAAAGGTTATTGAATCTCTTGTAAACATCATATATTATTTAAATGTTGAGTTTTTCCACCAAGAGGCTTTGATTTCTGGGAGTTCAGGACATCAGAAGCAGAGCAGCCTGTGTGGTTTTACTGCTTTACTTAATTTGGAGGAATGAAAAGATGAGTCATCGGCTGCCATTGGGTTATAAAGCGGATGAAGGTGTGAAAGTATTATTTTGTTCATTTTGTGTGAAAAGAAATTGCACAAATTAATATTTCAAAGAAGCCCCTGATTTGGAAAATGAATTATGTGAAGAAAATGAGGATGAATAAATGTATATTACTAGTCTCCTTCCTCCTGGGAGACCGTTGTAGTAAGTTTGTGTTATTTAGAAGTTTTCAATGCATCTTAGACTTAAAAGACTATTATCATTCATCTCTGTGACAAAATCTGAATGTATGATGATGCTGATGTCTCCCAGGAACAGCAGCAGCTTCCTTTCTGCTCCCTCTCAGAATACCTGCCTGTACTATTTGTATTGCAGTATGCAAATATGGGTGCTGAACCCTGTTCACAAGCTTCTCCTCCTCCAATTTTTGCCTTGCTGGGAAACCATGTGAGCTTTCTCACACCAGACACTGTTTCTATAGCAACAGAGCTGATAAAGCCTGGAAACAAAGTTGGTTTTTTTCTTCAATAAATAAATAATAAAAAAACTAATTAAATACATTAAGTAAAATGGTTTGACTAATCATTTAGGTCTACATTTTTTTCATTTTGCAGACCATCAATCTATTTTTCTCATTTCATGAAAACTCAACTTGAAGCCAGATTAAGAGAGATAATCAGTTGCAGTGGATGCTTGAAGAGATGCAATCACAGGCTCTGTTGATGTCAAATCAAACTTGGACTAATTAAGAGCAAACATTGAGTTTTGTTAACGATCATATGAATGTAATATTTCATTTTTAAATAAAGAAGATGTTCCAGGGGGGTTTTAACGCACCAACTGTTCTGCACATTCCAACCACCTGCCCAATATTCAACACATGGCTCATCTTAGGAAAGACACACAACCTGTGGCGGTGGCTTGTGATGTATGGTTCTATGATGTTGGCAGTAAATCATTGGGTTGTGTTGGTAAGACCTCAGTAGAGGTTCGCGATTCATTGTCAGGCTGAGAGCAGTCATTGAGCATTTTTTTGCGATTTGGTGCAATCTGGCTGATCACACCATCTTTCTCGGGGAGGCAACTGTTGAAAGCTGCTACTACTACCACAGGGGCACCAACGTGCACGGTCATCAGGAATATTAAATAACTGTTACTCTGGTTCATGTCAAAATAACATTTCCTGACATCGTTTGCTTCATTTGCCTTGTCTGATCTGTCTCCTCTGCAGACTTCTTAATTTGTGGTCCCTTTCAAAAAGTGTAATTTTGCACTTGTGAATTGCTTGTTGCCCCACATAGGCTGCCTTGAAGAAGCACCAGATGGAACACAAGAGCAAAGGGGAGAGTCTGGAGAAATGCCAAGGTGAATTAAAAAAGCTGCGCAGGAAGAGCCAGGGCAGCAAGAATCCCTCCAAGTACGGGGACAAGGAGATGCAGGTGAGCCTCTTGCTGGGTGTTGCATTAAATCTCTTTCATGCTGTTGCCTTCTAAGTAATCTAACTGGAAAAAAGATGTGTTGGGTAGGAATTAAACACAGTATTTTGTGAGAAGCAAGACAATTCCAAAAGTGTCCAGTTTCAGTGGATGTGGGTGACAGTTAGATTGAGATTTGAGTCTCGGTGAAAATGAAAAAGAGAACGCAGCTGAGATGGGGGTGGAGGCGGCGAGATGTCCTGAGTAGGAAGGCAAACAGTGGAGTTTTGATTTTGACTTGTATGTCTTTCACAATCTTCATTGCATTTCCAAACATACAATAGAGACACACACACGCACGCACAAGAAAAACAGAAGATAAATTACAGTAAGTGATGTAATGATGGTTCATCCGGTGTGTTTTAGAAAAAGGCTTTGATCAAGGTGGAATAAAAGGAACAGGAGAAATAAAGGAACCCTACATCACAAAAAAAGCTACAGTAAGTCAATTTTAAAAGTGGGCTTTGTAGAGTAAGAGGGTGCAGATTATCTTCAGACCCAAATATCAATATTATAACCTCACAGCTTCATGTTATACACCTTCCATTGTTTACAAATTGTTTTTCATTTTGACATTTAGTGTTATTTCTTCTCAAAGGAGAGCTGATTGTAGCAACACGTGTAAAGAGTTAATGATGTGCGTTGCATTTTTAAAAAGCTCACAAATGGGCCATTTGCCAAAATCTTTGGGTGTAAATTAAAGCCAGATCCACACAAGTAAGAAGACAAGTGTTTGCATTATCATTTATGTGATTATTTCCATAACACAGCAGCGTCTGACAGAGCCCTTTAGGTAAAATGAATGTTGAGTATTTGTAATGAACCTTCACTGTTGGACTTATCTTAATTAGTTATGTCACATTCAGTTTTTCATTTCTCAACAACTTGAAAGGGGAAGCAGCGTAGTCTCTGTGTACTGATGGAAAAAAACGACAGACACTCCTCTGCATGAATTCTGATTCTAAAGCTCAGCTTTTTTTTTGTTTGCTTATTTAGTCTTCTCTTCTGTGTCGCAGTCAAACTAAGAAAAATGACGCACCATTTTTCAGGAAATTTCATCAGTACAAATGCAGTTCCCTCAGTTATGCCCTTGAATTCTGCCTGCCAGGAGGGATGTGGGGAGGACAAAAATGCCCAAATAACAGGTCAAGGCTTGCATGGTTATCACTGAACCTCTGCTGGTCTGAAGTGTGGTCCGCTGAGTCACACAGATCAACACTTCAGAGTTCAAATTTTTCTGAAGTTCACCCAGCTAGAAAATTCTTTGCTGTCCAGCTTCCAGAAGAAAGAGCATCTCATGCCTGCACGGTTTACATGCTGTCACACACATCCACACACACACATGTATGTGGTGGCATGACAGTGCAGGATTGATCTGACTGCTGTGTCACATCAAGTTTGTTTCATGGCATCAGAAAGGACGTCAAGAGATGATGTAATCGTCATCATAAGGCATCAAGTCTGGCATTTTTCTAAACACGACAGCTTAATGCGAAGCACTGGTTAAAGGGGGGATGTGACTGAAGGCTCCATACCTATATACCTACTTTGCCTCCTTAAACACAGATGGCCTGCGAACAGGTTATTGTGAAACAGAGATTCTTGCAATTAGACTATCACAAAGCATTTTTATCAGCGAGTGCCTTGAAAGTCTAGTTTTTCATTTTTAATGATTTTTTTGAGAAAACCTGTTTAAAGGTCACAAAAGGAATATATGCAACTAATTACCACATTTTTTTTCAGTGATTCTTTTTAGGGGAAAAAATACATATTCCTTATTGTATCTTCAAAGATATAAAAAAAATCAAACATTTACTCTGTGATTTTTAAAAAAAGCTCTGTGTAT
Organism: Craterocephalus amniculus; assembly: GCA_036024015.1. NCBI lineage: Eukaryota > Metazoa > Chordata > Actinopteri > Atheriniformes > Atherinidae > Craterocephalus > Craterocephalus amniculus. The sequence goes on along the minus strand of JAVQJG010282063.1, from coordinate 38,200 downwards.
GACTAAGTATGACTTAGATAGACATTTTAGGTTAATTTTGTTTGAATGGGAAGGGAGTTGAGTGGTTTATTTGGTCTCTTTGTGTAGATCAGTCCACTTCAGAAATACACTTTGATTTGCTCCCCAGATCTTTCATCAAATGTGCTGCCTGAACAGGGAAATGGAAATGAAAGTAGTTCCTGCAAGGGATTATCATTCCTGAATGGTTGCTGTTCTCTTGTAGAATTTGTGTAGCAGAATCAAACGGACGTTTTCCTGGAATTGAGAGCTGAAGCAGTTTAATATCATGGAATTAGAAACATACACAACAAAATCTGTATTACTGAACACAGTGGAAGCTATTGTTCTACTATTTGCTTTCTGGAATAAACTGGTGTTTCCATGTCTACATTTCAACGAGAAACAGAAGATCCCATTGTTGAATACAAAAATGTCCTTACATAATGTAGGTGCTGCTCTCCACTTCCAAACCCATTCATGTCTGTGTTTTACTATTACACATCAGAGTTGGGCGTGCTGTCTGTACGCTGTGTGCTGAAGTTAAAACAAGCTGAACTTCGTTACGCTCTGTGAGAACAAGTTGACAAGTGCAACAAATCGCCCACCTCAGACGAATTGCCAGTGGTTCTATGGAATGATCAAATGCCTGAAGTAGCTCATTTTTGTCAGTTTCAGCATGACTAACCAACAAAGTTGCAAAATCACTCCCTACACAGCCTGGAGTAGAGCTTGAAGCGGTCATTGTTGAGGCTGTGACTATTATGATCCCACACCCTGTTACATGTTATTCATCTCTTCCACCACCTCTGTATCAGTGAAGGTAACACCAGAGCTTTCCTCTGACAGCTTCGCAGGTAGATCCTACACCCAGGTTTCCAGGTACTTCCTGTTCGATATGGAATTTGATTAAATTGTCAATCGGTTATTGGGAGAATTAACAATCAATTATCAGTAATCATTGACTATTTTTACTTTTGGCGCCAAACCTGGATGTAACTTGAGCTTGTGTATCCTCCTGCTCTGAGCCCTGCCCCATATCCTGTCCAGCAAAGGGCTTCCATGCATGTGAAAGCAGCTATATGGGATTAATAAGTCATGGTCACATTGCATTATTTCACAATTCAAGTTGGTCTTTTTACCCAGCCTCAATAAGATGCTCTGTTTCAGTCCTGGCTACATTAAAAGACTCAAATATTTGTAGCTGTTGCTGCTTTATTTCATTATGTATTTATTTATTCGTCTTTCCACCCATACTTCCTGTGCAATGATCTTGGCTGGTGGATATGAACCCACACTAGACAGGTTGAAACCCTGATAAGATCAAAGTAAATATGGTCCAGCATAAACTGCCTCTAATCAGTTCAAAATGAAGTCTAAAATGTAGCTTTACCTTTTTTATAAGGTTTTAAAAATTGTCAGAATAATATGATATGATAAATAGCTTTTCCCTGTCTGTCTCTCTGGTTTTTGAACTATGGCTGAACCCTTCTAGCAAGTCCAAAAAGAATCTGAATCCATAAACATTGTGCCTTTTAAGAAAATGCTCAGTTAGCCTTTTAGAATTGAGCATGACTTCATGGAGACTACATGTGAACAATCCACAATGTCAGCATAATAGACCTCAGAAAAATGAATGGAGTTTAAATCATGAAGTGTCATGGTACACTGGCATGACAGATATATCCAGAAGACAAATGTATCTAAAAATGTACTGCACTGTCTAGAAGATCACAGAGCAAAATGTTTGGATTCATCTGCTGCACACTGTGATGCCATATTTTATCATCAGAGGTTCATATCAATCAATCAATCAAAATTTATTTTGTATAGCCCTTTTCATACATTACCATGCAATACAAAGTGCTTTACAGTGTAAAATCATATGATAGCGTCTTGCTGCGAGAAAAATTATCTGGGAGGATTCAGAGACTGATTAACCACTGTCATTATCTCTCAGATGAATCACTAGCAGGACACAGCAAAACGGAAAAAAAAATAAAAATTGAGCATGCATTGGAGTAGTAGCGTTACCCCACGCTCCTTGCGAGTCTGTGTGACTGGTCAATTGGGCCCATCTGTGCGAAGGAAAGAGCTCATCAGGCTGCCGACTCTGCAGTCAGTTAGCAGGGAAAAGAAAAAAAGAAATCAATCTCCCTTTCTCGTTTTCAGCCTGCTCACTTTCACTGATCATATCACAGCTGTGGGTGTGTGAGAGAGAAGTCAACTCGTTTGTGTCCGAACCCCGCAGGGAGAGAGCGACACACAAAAGAGAAAGAGAGCCGTGCACTCCCAGGAGACCTGCACTTCACAATGACAACCTGAAGACTTATAGAGGGAAAAAGGAATAAATAAAAGATGCAGATATGAGGGCAGTGCTTCCTCCCACTCCTACACAGTTATAAGGCAATAGAAGATGCTATGGTGGTTTTCTTTTTCACCTTTTTTTTCATTAAAAGTGCAAATCTGAGGGCAGTCTGTAAGCTCAACTATCCACTGTGTCTCTCTCTTTCCTCCCCCTCCCCCCTCCATGAGGCACTTCCACTCTGTTGTTGTATCAATGGGTAAATCATCACTTCATTAAGTAGTTCATTTGAGAGTCCCAAGGTATTACCAAAAAAGTTTTTTTTTTATCTGGATATTATGATGGTATTGTTATGTTTGATTAACTCTGGGTTTCTACAGCCTTTAGTCATAAAACTAAGGAAAAAGAAAAACAAATCTAATATCCAGAAGAAAGGCAACATGTGCACACTGTACCCAACACAAACAGGTACCATAGATGAAGCTAGTTTGTTTTATACTCTGGAGCGTTACAGCACTTTTCCCTTTATATCCAAAGAATTTTATTGAAGAAGACACGCATACAAAACCAACCCTAAACAGCTCTGAACTTTGCAGGGAAATGCTCTGGAATCCCCATAGGAATACAACACAGTATAAACAGTTTTGCTGCTGTGAACCCTGGTGTAGTCTTCACTCTTCAGATGGTGTGAAAAGCTCCCCTCCCAGTTGCTTGTAATTACTGTAAAATGTGTTGGTGTGCAGCGTAATGGAGCGCTGCTGCTGTTAAGATTTTTGTCCTGAATATGTCAGCGTCGACATGCTGAGAGGCTGTAATGCTGATCAGTTAAAGCCTGAATGCAGAGTCTGCTCTAACGTGTAGCAGCTTTCATTTATATTCATAACCTTTGCAAAACAAGTCATTCCAGCTATGATGTAACCTGAGGTCACTCAGATATAATAGTGGCTGGTGCCTGCTTGAGCTTTTCCCCACTGCACTCATTGTCTTGGGTTACTTTGCTGACCTTTTGAATGGTTGGAGAATGTGGCCGTGTTGATTTGACAAGAGGCAAGTGCGCACTCGCCGAGCCGCTTCTTTTAGTGCTTGTTAGAGGCGTTGCAGGGGCTATCAGACTGTGAATCAGAGACTGCAAAAACAAAACTGGTCACTCCACCTGAGAGACGGAGGGGACAGGTAATTTGGTTGTGATATTCTAAAGCGGCGTTACGCTGCATGGCTTCCTGCGACCAAACACCCATTCACAAATCCTTGCGTCGATTGGTGCCCAGCTATGTGTTTTCCAGACATTTCTGCAGCACAGCATGTTTCTCTCCTCCCTTCTTCCTTCTCTCTGTTTTCTCTGCAGTATAGAGTATGACTCATTCCAAATCAGAATTGCTATCTTTAAATTTTTCAGAGGAAAGATAAAGACGAAAAAAGAAAATCAACTTGGCAGCTGCGGTTGTAAATATAACCTCACCTTGCTGCGAGGATGCTCAGGCTTAGAACTGAACACTAGTCTGTATGTGAAGAACAACAGCAGCAGCCAACAAAACCTGTTTGAAAGCAGTTTATTTAAGGTGGAAAAGATGGAGAAGCAGATTAAAATCACACTCTCCTCTTGAGAAGAAACAAGTTGATTATTCTTGTACTTCTCCTGTATCATTGCACAACTTGCTCTGTGGATTTGCGGTTTGTTGTTGGTAGAGTTCTTCCTGGATGAAGCAAAACAACCATCCCTTAAACATTTGAGTCCAGTTTCAGTTAGCCACTTAAAATGTCTCAGCAGAGTAAACAATCGTCTTGCCTGCTGGCAGTGGGGAAGTAGCGCGCTCTGGTGGTAACTAAATGAAATGTATTTGAACTAGGGCACAACAGGAGCTTCAGATGTTGCAGGGAGGACCCTCAGCTTTATAAAATTCAATGGATGAACTGCATATAATGTTAAAAAAAGAAGTTTAGAAATGTCTAACCTTGAGGAAATGATGAAAACACTGCAACCCCAACAAAAACATGAGCAGTGTCTTTTTCGATGCGTCCTTCCTTTAGCTACTGAAACTCAAATAGAAATAAATAGCATGCACATTGCACTTTCCCAATTCCCAGTGATTACACAGGCCTTTTGGAGTCACATGTCTCTATTTAAGGCTAATATTTTTCTTGATAAGCATTTAGAAGAAAATATACTCGGTGATTGTATCTAAAAAAACACGTTCTATGCTGCTGTTGGATTAAGGATGAATGACACCCTTGGCAAGAAGTTTAAACGTGCCAGTACCCAAAAGAATAGTTCAGTTACTATTGTCTCAAAGCAAGTAAATAGAACATGCTCTTTTAGGTCAATATTTATCAGCAGATGGTAGTAAAACCATGATACTGGATGTGTTGACCTACTTTGAAAACTCCTGCCTACCAACATGCAAAATCTCCAGTTTTGCTTGGCCAGCACCGGACATGCAACTACAGGCTATAAAATCACATCACCACTATTATTGCTGCACATTTTTTCGACATGGTGCCACATCTTGCTTTGTTTATTCGCATCGATTTTAAGATAAAAGATGAAATAAAGATGGGAAATATAAAAGAAAGCTGACATAATGGTGCTTTTACCATGAACTTTTCCTGAGAGGGGCCTCTGTGGAGCTCTTACCGAAGCACACCAACACTTCTGGATATCTTGCCATGTTGCCCTTTATCAGCCTTGTTAACACACCTATTATCTGGCATCAAATGTAAAAATTGATTAGTGGGTCCTTGTAGGAAGGTCCTATTTCATGCTGCAGGGTCCTCTAGTATTAATTGCTTTACTTCCACAGGTCTCTGCAGAGAAAAGCGGCCAGAGAAAGTTACACACAGCTTATACTGTCGGGGTGCACTTAAACTCTAATTGCTTCAGTGGAGCTGTGCAGTGATTGGCAGTACAAGATTGTTCTGAAAGCTCCTTTTGTAGAAAGGTGTAAAAGTGAGTGACTGAAGCATTGTTAAGGTGTTGGCTAGGTGCTTGGACCTTTTCATTTTAGAGCCTCTGGTCATTTGTCTCACCTAATTAGATGCGATAACAGGCATGTGGATTGTATTTTTCTTTCTTTTGTTTTTTTTTCAATTTACTGCAGATCAATAACCACCGGGTCTTTTTTGCAGCCTCCGTTGTAACAACAATTATTAATTGTAAAAATCTTTCCACCGAAGCCTGATTCATGATTATTTTGTTTGTTTGATTGTTTGATTTATTGATGTTTTTTTCCTGCCTCAGTTTGTAGAGACCATCAGCAGTAAGCAGACAGAATTGGACACCTTCATCGCTGAGGGATACAAGACAGCTTTGTCAGAGGAGCGTCGCAGGTACTGCTTCCTGGTGGACCGCCAGTGTGCTGTGGCGAAAAACAGCAGTGCATACCATGGCAAAGTAAGGACCATGTCTTTTTTTTATTAAAATGTAAATACATAAATGTATATATAGTTATCCTTATTTTTCACGGTTTAAAATATTATAGAAAAATCCAGTTCCTCATATTATAGTCTAGTCCTCAAATCAATATCATGATATATTGAGCAGTTCATCTCTAACGATAAATTGATGATTACAGCAGTATGGTGCAAAATTTCTGTTTGCCACTGATTAGGGCTGTCCCAGTCCCACTTTTGCACCTCTGATGCCGATGCAACAGGTCAAGTGCCCGATATCGATACTTTGCTGTGTTTTTAGCCAAAGATTATAGATTTTGTTCTAATAAACTGACCGATTTTCATGGATCAATAGGTATAATGAATTTTAAACTTACTAACATAAAAAATTTCAAATAAATTAGGATACAGTCAAGAAAAAGTGCTAAAAAGAAAAGCTGCAATGTATTTCCTGGATCTGAAATTTTGAGGATTCACCGTTTTTAACCAATATTGGCCCGATATCCTACAGTATACTGGTATCGTTATCGGGAAAGCCCTACCACAGATGTAATGTCAGACTGTACGGTTCCATCATGCCACTCTCTGTACATGCTGGGAATCAGTTTTTGTAAAACATTTAATATGAATGAATTAATACTGGGACCAATAAGCATTAACTGGGCAGCCCTAAAATATTTTCATTTTCTTAAAATATCAAATTTATCGATAAGGGCAAAAAAGATATCAGTTATCGTTGTAAATCTTGTTATCCATAAATTTTAGATTTATCGCCCACCCCTTCTTCCGAAAAACTGTTAAAATGGATTGATAGCATTTTGGAAAATAACTCGTATATGAAATATACATAGAAAGCATAAGTCAAAGTTACATTCTCTGTTACGCTCAAGGGACTTCATCCATTGAAAAATGTCTCAAGACTACAGACAATGCCCAGCTCACAGCCATGTGAGACTATAATCTATCATCACCCATTCTGAGGATCTGCTCAGATATATATAGAACCTTCACTTACTCTGTTCATGAGAGACTAGCAGAAATAAAACAAAAAAAATACAATATCCTAAACTGCTCCAAAACCAGACTGCCAAAGAATCTTAAAACTCACTTGTTTTTTCATCTTGCTGCTGATATTGAAGCCTTACTGTAAACAAACGAAAATATCCTTATGTCTTATAATAAAAGGTAACGATGGGATTGTTAAAGAAAGATTTAGTCTATATAAATGCTTCTTGTGTGTGTGTTGTATGTTTGTGTGGTGTGTTCTCTAAATGCACGACTTTCCATCTCTCAAAAATATCAAATTCTTGGTTAATGGAATACATCAGTCACCTGGGATTACTGGTGGGTGAGAAGTGTCAACCTGAAGATGTGGCTGAAGGTGGAACAGTCTACAGTGTGTGGGTATCGACTAGGCTGCCACTTTTTTCTCTTCTGCTGCTGCTTCTCGCTTTTTTTTTACAAACAAAGAGTGTGGTCATTAATCAGGATGGAGGTGTGTGTGGATAGTGTTCACCTTCAACAAAAGTGAAGACTCCTCTCTCTCGTGTGTGTTTACATGTGTGCAAGATCTCTGTTTGTTTATTGAGGGGAAAAAGAGTTTAGCGCTTCACAGGAGTACTTATAAAGGGATAAGGCGGAGTTTGTGCATTTTGGATTCTACACTTACACATTTCTGTGTGTAGCTGCTGAAAGAACAGCTGTGTCCACAGGCTGGGAGATGCTGCAGTGGGTAGTTTGGTTGCATGATGGTCTGCTTCAACCCACGCAGCACATTATCGTAGCTACACAGAGGGCACTGGGCAAGGATGCACCGTGAGGAAATGTCTTTTGAGAACTAAATGTTTTGATCGAGAAGAAGGACAAACCTGAACATTGAAAGGAAAAGCTCAGCTTACCTTCTTTTTCTGTGCTCAGATTTTGTATTATTTTTCCCTCATTTATTTCTTTCTCTTTCAGGGTAAAGATCTCCTGACTCAGAAGATCCCAGTGTGGCAACAAGCCTGCTCAGACCCCAACAAGCTACCAGAGAGGGCCATGCTCCTGGCCCAGCAGATGGGCTCTGCTGCACTTGGGGGCACAAGTCCCCTGCACACCTCCAAATCCAACCTGGTCATCTCTGACCCGATCCCCGGGGCTCAGCCTCTGCCTGTGCCCCCGGAGCTGGCTGTCTTTATGGGAAGTGGCCTTGGACACCCTGCGGTGAGGAACAGAGTGGCTGATTAATGCATGACTTTCTTACATATACACTAAATATCAATATTTCAATTTTAGCTCTTCTTATGTACTCCAAATCATCTTTTTAAAAAATTCCTAGTCAGATATAAAATATAACTAACTTTTACAAAATGACTGGGCTTATTGAATCCTGCTTCCTGTTTTTTCCAGAGGCTGCTTGGCCCCGATGGCATGTCCATGGTCAATGGAACAACAGGAGTCCACGGAGAGGAATACTGGGCAGATGGGGGAACAATGTCCGTGTCCCAAGTGAGGCCTTCATCCCCTCAGACTCAGGCGCAGAGCCAGTCACAGGCCCAACCTCAGAGACAGGTCAGCGATGTCTACTCCAACACTCTCCCTGTCCGCAGGCCTGCCTCTGCCAAGAATAAAAACCCCGTGGGTAAGAGATCCACTCACTCCTTTTTGACTTGATTTTCCAACAATTGTTTCCGCGCCAAAAGCTTTTTTCCTAGTTTTCTAAAGATGATCAATTGTTTAAGAATGTTAATCCCAACAGGAGAGACACGGACTCTGCCCAGGTCCAGTTCTATGGCAGCAGGACTGGAGAAGAACGGCCGCTCCCGCGTCCAGGCCGTTTTCTCCCACGCTGCTGGAGACAACAGCACCCTGCTCAGCTTCTCCGAGGGAGACGTCATCACCCTGCTCGTGCCTGAAGCTCGCGACGGTTGGCACTACGGAGAGAACGAGAAAAACAAGATGTAAGTAGTACGTGTATTCGGTCATGGCCCCAAGCCGCTGAAGCTCACATATTTAAGCTGCCTTCATTTTCCAGGCGTGGCTGGTTCCCCTTTTCCTACACGCGCGTGCTGCCTGACAGCGACAGTGAGAAGCTCAGAGTGAAGTACGTGGCACTTTTCACTAATTTCAGTTTACTTAGTACAGACTAGTCAATTCTGAGGTGACTGTTTCCTAACATTTCCAGCCTGAACCATGGGAAAAGCAGCAGCACAGGGAACTTGTTGGAGAGCGATGCGTCCCTGCCCACACCTGACTACGGCCTGACGGCCCGCCTGCTGGCACAGAGCCTCGCACAGACCCGCCCTCGCCCCTACAGCATGGCAGGCTTTGGCCCACAGGTAGGGATTGTGAACTTCAGTTCATTCTCAGCTCCTACCTGATTTTAGTTGTGTTGCATAATTTGATGTGAGCCATCCTGAAGTGGCTGACAATTACACAGTTGCTGTAATCCTGCTGCCACCTTGTGGTTTTATTTAAACAGAACATGCACTTCAGTGCCAGATTTTACCCTCATCATTCAAAACTACCTGTTTTTTCTGTTTTGTTTTTTTTCTTTTTCAGCCTGCTATTGAGGATTATGATGGTCGCTTTGCCACAAGGTAAGTGATTTATCTTCTCTGCCCGCCGAGTTTTGACAGATGCTGTATGTCTGCCAGTACCATGTGAAAAGAAGGAGCCACCAGAGGCCTTCTGTTTACATAAAGGACACATCACTGGGATTATGATAGGCAGCAAGGCCCCTGCTCAACATGCACAGTTAGCCAAATATAATTTAGCTTTTTACTTTTTCCTTTACAATGCGACTACAAGAACATAACTAAGAAAGGGTTTGATCCTGATGGAAGTGCATTGCATTCACTAGAAAAATTAAAAAAAGATCTGTTTTCTGAATTAATGAGATAATATGAACAAAAATAGCACAGTATTTTTACAATATACGAAGTGCTGCTTGTCGGCGTTGTTACCGAATCATCATTGAATTTAGGCACATATAATAAAGTTTGCTTGTATTAATAAAAGCACTGGACATAGTTAAAATGATCTTGACCATCAAACATTTTTCAAGGTTTTACTTTTCTGGAAAAAAGTTCTGAGTTCTGATTATAGCACACATCCAGTATAACAGCATCTGGATCAGCTTAATAAACAACATTTAACCTGCAGAACGGTAGATCTTGAGGAGCAGAGGTGGTGGCCGCTGCTTTAAAGGCATCCAGTATTGTCAGCATCTTCTGGTTGGCTCCTCTGGTACTACATAGCCTCACCCGGAAACATAGCCACGTCCAGCAGACCTTACTGGGCTTTCCACCTGAGCAACCGTGAAGTCCTAAAATGTTCACGAAAACTGTGATAATCCCAACGAAATAATTTAGAGACCAATGTGTTAAACTTAATGAAGCTCTATTATTCTGGCGAAAAAGAAGCGTCTCTGGTTAAGAAGTAGCCTGTTGTTATTATTGCTGTCAAGCAGAGCACATCTTGAAAAAACAGGGCTTTTTAATTATCACTTAATTCACAAAAACAGAGTTTTGTTTTGTTTTTCTTTCAAGTGAATGCAATATGCTTTGGCAGACCTTTTGTGCTGATGAAAAAGCTGTTGTCTCAATGCAGTGCACAGTGTGGTGGCTACATGGTTGCAGAATGTTATGGCAAGTAATAGATGGAATTTGTGTTGGCTCAAGAATGGTTTTCTAAACAATTCTAATCTGAAAAGTCGAAATATGCATCTAAATAACTTTTCGATCATTTACATTTATATTTTCCTCCCATTGTTGCTTTATTTTCCCTGTGTTACAACATAATAGTGCAGTACTTAAGTACTTTTAACCAATTTGACAACATTAGCAGGATTAAGGCTGCAACTCAAACTATTATAGTTTTATTTATAGTTTTTCAGTTGATTGACAGGAAAAATGTGGCCTAGTTTTCTCAAACAGAACATGACTTCTTTTTCGACTTAAATATACTCCAGCCTGTGCGTACTGTATGTAAACCTGCTGTTTACCAGACAATTTGCCTTACATATTCTCAGTGTATTAGGCAATCAGTAGTCAGTGATTGGCATATTTTTTTCTTGGTAGATCATTTTAGGTTTAATGAAGAGATAATAAGAGCAACACATAGTTTAAAACATACTATACGGTGGTTTATTCCTTTTCAAAAAAGCCTTTTCAGTTGTGTGATCATTGTTTACTTTGAATCTGTTTTCTTCATCTTTTCCTCTTTGCTCTTACTCACATCTTTTTTTTATTTTTTAAACCAACTTTTTATTATTTTTGTTGCAGTCTACAGGGTCAGTGTCAGTTTTTTTTCTCCATGGTGCTTTTTGTCTAGTATATTGTAGCTGTAATCACACCAAGGTCTTGCTGATTCTTAGGGTTGTGTGAGGTTAAGTTTAGGGAAGATGCTGTGCCTGTTTCTGTCCAATCAGGAAGTACATCCCTCTTTATACGTATATAATTGTATTTGATACTGTGTGTGTGTGTGCGTGTGTGTGTGTGTGTGTGTGTGTGTGTGTGTGTGTGTGTGTGTGTGTGTGTGTGTGTGTGTGTGTTTGAAAGAAAAACGTCCTGATGTGAAGAATTTGTATTGGTGTTTGGTGATGTACATGTTGTGACAGTAGGCATCGTGCTGATTTCATCTCTGTCATCACTGCTTGTTAGCCTGGGGCTTTCAGCACCAGTCAAGATGTTTCACATACTCCTGTCTGCGCTAAATGTGTTTTATTTTTCTGTATCAGTACGTTGAGACAATGCTGTTCTGCAGGGTGTATTCACCCAAACAGACTAATACTACATCCTTCTAGCTAAGGAGATGACTTGATGATTCCTCATCAACAGCGACTTCATGGTTCAGTCTAATTTATATTACCTGGTAAAGCAAAGATGGACTGAAAATGTTCTTGACCTGTGCCGTAATTCGAAACCTGCAAGCATGTCTGTACGCACATGTTGATGAGGGAATTGGAAGTCCAATCTTCCTGATTTCGGCGGGTGCGTTTGGAGTGTGCAGGTGGGGCGAAGTAAATTTCCTGTCCCCACCCGCACTTCTAAACTCCACCCTGCCTACTTGTGCCTGTCTTTGTCTTTCTCCATTTCTCTGAGTGTGTCCGACCTGGCAAGCTTCCTTCTCTCTTTGTTCCACAGTGACAGTCCAGATGGCAAATTGATTTCGACTGTGTGAGAACAGACATAAAGACAGAAACAGACAGCTCCGGATAGCACAGGGGCCTCTTCCCCCCATCTTTCCTTCCTCTTAGCCTCCTTCCTGTCCGCTTATCTCCACCTCTCCTCCTTCTGCCTCCACACACACCCCTTCTACGAATGGAAGAGGCCAGTTTCATCCCTCCTCTCTGTCCTCTCTTCCTCCCCGGGTCCCTCCTTTCCTCCTTCTATCCGTCCCTGGGTGCTGCTGCTGGTGGCGTCGGTGTGGACAGTAGCGGTTGGTGGGTGGAGGATTGCATTGAGCGAGAGAGCCAGAGCGGGGCCTACCTGCTCGGCATGCAGCGATATGGACTCTGAATACTCTCTTTGATCATAGTCCACCATCACGGACTGATCCTTTAAGAGACTGCCTTTGCTACTGCTTGTCTTTCATGCATGTACATGGTTGTGTCATTTTGTCAAAAACTAAAAGACATGTTCATGTACTGTACAAGTGCCAAAAGACTTCAATGTCCTTGTACTTAAGCCACTGACTGAATGGCCTTTTTAAGCACATGTGGGGCCAATATGATTGAGTTCCAACCCAACACACTCGCTCAAAAAGCTTTGTTCAAAGTAAGACTGTGAAACAGCTTACTATGTTTCTGTTCTGAGAGATCCCATAGGTCCTGCCGTGCTTCCTTGTGTCAGTGCTAGACTTGATTTTTTTTTTTTTTTCGTCCAGAAGGTCTGTTATATTTGCCTTACTTTGTTTTGGGTTTTTTTTTCTATTAAACATGTTTTATGTGCAATGAAGCAAATTTTCAGAGCTTCTAAAAATATATACAGTATATATATCTATTGAAAATTGTTTCCGTCAGTCTATGCATTTGCTCCCTCATAAATAATTTTTAAAAAAGGTTTGCGCTCATTTCAACTTTTCACCAGATAGGCACCTCCGTTTTTTTTTGTTTTTTTTTTTTTTTGTCATTCCTGACTGAACGTACAGCCAGATTTCTTTTTGGGTTAAATAAATGCCTCATTCCCATATTCTACAGGTTTTTTGTTGTTTGTTTTTTTGAAAACTTTCCTTGAAGCTATAGTGCATTTGGAGGAGAAGGTCACTACCTGCTGTGACTCGCTGGCCAATGTGAGATGTGCAGATAAGACTTGTGCATGTCCCAAAGTTAACCAAGCCTATCATTGTCTTTTTCACTGCATAAATACAAGAACCCTAGACAAGTGTTCAGCTGCTGGTGAATGTTGCCACCAAGCATCTGATCTTTACAATCAACTGTCAATTGTTTAAAACTCTTAACTGATTTTCCTATACTTGTTTTTGCTATAAAAAAAACCCTGAAATTAGTCATCATGCTGGCTGCTATTTTGCACAAGTCTTATACTAAAGTGCCACTGCTTAATGTCGGCACAGACTCGCTAACATTTATTATGTCAGCTTTAGGGAGTTCCTCCAGAAATACAAAATTCTGGACCACATAGTTGCTTGATACAGTGAAAATACAGATTTGATGAACCTGAGACACAGCTAAGTGTCCTCCTTCTGCAGATCAGTTAGATGTCATTAAATTCAGTTTTATCTTTATAGTGACAACCCACATCAAGCATAACCTCACACATTAAAGAAATGTCCAGTTTGATCTGAATTATTATCCAATTAAATCAATTCAATTCTGTTTCAAATAAATACATCTACTGCAAATTCATAAAAAGTAAAAAGAAAACTGTTGCCTCTCTGAGGAAGTCAACAGATCATATCGAATCATTCCTCTGTCCTGACCTTGGACAATCTGACAGGCAAAAGTGGAGAGTAAGGCCTGCCTTTTTAACCGGAAGCAAACTCGACTTGAACCAGGCTCAGGAAGGGTAGCCATCTTCCTCAAACATGATCAGACATTTTATAAATATTTTGTTTTCATCTTAGCTGTAGATGTTAAGAAAACAAAGCAGTTTGTAAATCTGTGTAATCAGGAATTCATTTTTATAGATTCATATTACCCCCCAGAGTTCACATCTCACATAGGCAGCAACTCATATTCAGTGGTGATGGCATCTATAATATTTAGTTGTGTATCCTCCATGACAGCTGTGAATTAGTTATAGGTTAATTTATAACCACAGTTTTTGCAGCTTTCAGTGTTATTTATGATTGTACTCCCTGAGTGGCTGTGTAGTTTTTTGGTCTTTTCTTTAAAAAAAAGAGAACTCAAATGAATACTGTCCTTGTAAAATATTTCCAGAAAATAAAAGCCTCCTGATTAGTTGAAGTGTTTATATTATGCATGCTGTTGAGCGAAACCAGAAAATGTGACACGGAATTGACCTTGAATGTATGGTGACTTTTTACAAAGGTATTCTCAATAAAACATATCTCTATATATTAATAAACAGTCTGGTCTGACGCGAAATCTATTTTGCCAGAAAAGTGGCATTTTCATCTCTTTAAAAGTTACTACTCTGAATTAGATTTTTTTATTATTATCGTTTCATTTTACTTTAACTACTTGACAAACCCTTGTGAATCATTTGAAGTCACATGTCCCGTGCATGCTGTCTCATCCGTGCCCGTCCGCCAACACCCTTAGCATCTGTGCGCTTTCATTGTGTTCAAACCAAAAAGTGTGTGAGGTGGTGTTTCAAAGAGTATGCGTATTGTGAGTATCTGAACTTTTATTGCCTGCCTTTCTATGTCTCTGGTTGTGTTTCACTTTGAGTTTGACTTATATTTGGGTTGATATATTAACACATTTTTTCAGATACACCTTTTTGTGGAGCTTGATTTATTCAAAATTGTCACTATTATGGTGTGTAGTTTGAAAAAGGAGCATAGTTTTGCATACGGCATGTTGAGCATGAAGTGTGTGTACTCCCCGTTTTGCATCCTTCATTGTATTGAAGTGTTATCAACCTGTGGTATGTTCATCTTACATCAGACTAACAAGTGTCCTTACAAATTGTGACCCATGCATGATCTGAGAGATGAGCCATTCAAACCCAAAGGTTCTTTTTACCTTCCAGTTTGGGTCCAGAATTGTCCCGGTTCTGAGGGAACAGGACCTCCGTAAGTCACCAGTCTCCATCGCCTCTTAGCCAATCACTCACCTTTCATCTTCTCTCTATGAATGCCTGATCCTTTCTGTTGTCACTGGCTGTTTGGCTGTGGTTAGATGCTGGAAAGGGCTGGTCTTTTCTGTCAATTGGCCTCTTTGGATGTGGCAGCATTTGACTGTCAATCCAGTAGGCCTTGGATTCTGCCTCGGATCCTTTTTTTTTTTTCCTTCAATTTCACATAACATACAGAAATGACACTAACCCTGCATGCATGCATTCAAATTATACACAGGTTTTTCATCTTATTCTACAAGTTCTTTCATCCCATGCTTGCTAAATCTCACAAAAGCCCAGTTATCTCCTTGACCTACTGTAAGAAATTAAAAGGTTTCTTTTGGGTGCAATGACATATAATTGACAATGTGTGTGTCTAAATCTTCTGTGTTTATGCTAACTATAAGTGTTCCTTGTCTCACCCCTCTTCTCCCTGCAGTGACCGTTCCTTGGAGGTCTTCCTCCGGCCCACCTTCTCTGATGACCGATCTGCACCCATCTACTACTAGCACCCTGCTGTACTTTTTTTTTTTTTCCATTCATGGGCGCTTTTCTGTTTTTCATAAGAGATAAACAATGGCTATCTTCCATTGTTGTTGCAGGCGGGCCCATGTGTGACTTTGGATACATTAGTCACATCAATGAACATTTTACACTATTTAGAATTTAGTTTCTTTGCTCAGGAAATATACTCAGATAATTTCCTATTAATGTTTTGAAGTCGCTTTCACCATTGTTCAATGCATCAGCCTGAACATTCAAGTGCAAGTAAAACTATAGATTTTTCTTTTTTTTAGACATTTAAATCACTGCTTTAATGGATAAGGTACAGCTAGGCAGTTTTGACTGTTGATGCCATCAGACAAGTATTTATTTCTATTTCTATTTTGGGATTAGTTTGTTTTTTCAATGCTATACACTGTAAATTTAACTGGGAGAGAATCTGCATTCAGTGGGAGCGAAGCCGCACTCTGCATCAGTTATTTATGTGAGAGCTGAGGGTAAATATGAGATGATCGGTTAAAATCAGTGCATCACTGTGTTGTGAATGAAAGATCACCAGAGACCTGAGCTGGACTTTTTTTCGGTAAACTATAATTCTGCTTTTGTTAGATCATATATAAGTTTATATTCACTAGTTGTGATACAGTACACCCAGATTTTCAATGTGGGAACTATGCCTTCTACATGTTTTTGTTTGTTTTTTTAAGACATGATAATGTTGTTTACCCTACTGTTCTATTAACTGCTCTAATGGGATACACCGCACAGTTTTTTTTTATAATCCTGAATGTGTTAATGGGATTATTCGCATTATTCTGACTTTTTTTCTTTGCTTGAATAAGCTTCAATATTGTGCAGTTGCAGATCCGCAATAATACACGGTATTTTATTCTATTTGAATTTCAGCAATATCTAAGCTGTCCGAGTTTAGAGGTGGCAAAGAGTTTAGAAGAAATGCTACATAATGGGGCTTTTTTTATACATTTAGCTTTGAGGGCGGGGTAGTTTATCAGATAAGGTACAGTATTATCGTAGCTTTTGGTTATGTGTTCTCAGTATTATGCAGCACATTCATCTGGGAAACAAGCTGAGGCATCTGTATACAGGACGCAGTGTGAGGGTACTTTTGAAATTTAAAACAAAATGCCTATGGGTGTCTTTGTGAATTAAAAGTCTTTTTTTCTCCACAGAGAAGAAATTTACACTGAGTGATGAAATCTTGCTATTATTCAAATGCTCACCTGTACGTCGAATTTTATTTTTTACTTTTAACTTTTATGTAGCTCTGATCCTGTCCATTTCTCACCTCTGTCCTGTTTGTATTATATCTGTACTGTACAGAAAATGCTTATAAATTATCTTGTCTGAAATAAATTTACGTGCACAAACATCTTCTTTAATGTGTTTTAGTTTGTCATATTTTCAAGAAAACTGCAATTCTCAGACAAATGAAGATTGAAAGAAAAATCACAGACACAAACGGAGAAAAAAGGGACTTGGATTTATTCGTTGGGGATAGTACAACAGCAATGAGTGAGGGACCAATGGAAACCGAAGTGGCGTTACTACTGGGGCATAGACCATCCCACCTCATCTCCTCCACAGATGTCTACCAGTTAAGCCAATGGGCTTTTGTAACATCTCTTTGGCAAATTTGAGAGACAGTCATCCTGGATTGTATCTTTTAAAATGCTCGTATAAAAAATCAGCAATGGTTTCTTGTCTTGCACAACTTAAGAGGCATGGTGAGAGGGAAAGGCATTGGCACTAGGAGCTACAGATGGATCGTGAAGGGGAGGATGCTGTCAATGCAGCAGTAGTAATTTAAGTCAAGCTACCTGCTATATGTAGATACAGTATAAGAGTCATACAATATGTCATATGTCCTTTTTTGAAAGTCTTTGTTCGTACACTTCAGCACAAATATACTATAGTTTTATGAGATAATTTGTAGAAATGATACATAAAGATTCCGACTGGCCTGCTTAGTGTGGAAACACCTTTCTTTTCATCTGATCTCATTTTGTTGCTGGAGGAATCCCTTTTAAATAAAACAGATAGTGAAACATCTGTCACTGGCCCTGTGAACACAAGCAGAATTTTATTCCAGAATGGGGGGATAAAGAGCAACTAAGGCTTCACAAAGTGCATAATTAATCAACATAAAGGGTGGTAGTGATTTATTAGTGGCAACACTCTGATTTCCAGCATAATGTTTCCACTCACAAATCGCACAGAAACCCACAATCTGTGTGATTTGGATCATGGAGGAAATAAAGTTAAAGCACCTCCAGCTTTGAACAGCATCAATACCAGCCATGACCGTTTCAGCAGACTTTTTTTTCGTTTATTTTTGCTTAAAAATTCATCACAGCTTCTCAAGCAGCAATTATCAAGCTTTGTTTTCTAATCCTGAAGATGAGAGCTGTAACAGTCTTAAATTGCAAGAAAAAGCCAGATCAATGGGAAGCAGATGTGCAAAAGGCAGCTGATGAGAGGAGCAGCTATGCAGCCTATCATTTCACATTATTGTATTTTCTATTCTTCTGATTATCTTCAAATATACATGTTTAAAGAACTGAAAGTTCACTAAAATAATCTTGTATTGTTGTCTGTGTTCTGCTGGTTAAAACTTTATATATATATATATATAAATTAGTATGTAGGAAGAGGCTTTTTGTCCACCTCATGGGATCATTACAATCAGGTTGCCATTCCTGCAGCTATTGCTCTTTCTCTGTGAAATAAAGAAATGTGTGCAAATCATTTAGGATACTTCACGACTATATGAGGCACTGTCTCACAAAGGGCCACCTAAGTCAGATGCCCCAACACTGACGGACAATAAAACTCTGTAAATCATCTAAATATAATAATGCTGCTTCTCTGTGTAGGACCAGGAACTTCTCTGGACTCAGTTGCGGGGAACTCAATCCTTTGAATTATCTTCACTGTTTCCTGTTGGACATAAATTGGCTGAAATTAGTTGATAACAACAGAATACCACATTAACCCTCCAATGATGGCAATTTTCAATTATCTGGTTGTACCTGGACACAATTTTCATTCCCTAAAGTCTCTTTTTACACCTGCTGAGTAATAGTTTACGCTACAATGATGTTTAGAGAAAAAAAAGCTTTACAGACCTGCTTCTGAGCCCATGTGGGGGTCGGACACATGTGTTATAGAGAATCGTGAGACCATAAAACGATTAAGTGCCACAGGGGCAGCTTTAGGAACCTCAGGGCTGTTGGAAATAGATGTGGGTGAGGATGGAGACTGGGGGCTGTTGTGAGGTGATGATGGACGGGGCTCAAAGGAGTGGTCATCTTCCCATTCATAACTCCCACCTGAATCCACACAGATCATCACAAAATGGTAATACCATAAATGAAACTAGGGTTAAATGAAAGAAAAATAGTATTACAGTCAGTGGTATTCTGTGTCTTCACCTTCATCTGAGTTGTTTCCATCTATTTCCTTAGAAACACAGGGAGTTTCACAGGACTGAGGCTCGAATTCTGAGTCGGACGATTCCTGAACACTCGTTTCTACTCCTGAAGGGAAGGAATAATCAGCCTGCTCTCCTGTGGGACTCTCCTGGAACACATGAACATTGATTAAACAATCAAATTGAATATATGACTATAAACTAAGTAGTGTGCAATTTTGACCAATCGCCATGTCCCGTACCTGGTCAAAAAGGAACACTGTAACATCATCAAAAAAGGACACAGCTTTCTTCTTCCTTTCCAGCTCGTCACAGAAGGACTGGCAGAGCAGGGTGGGCATCTTCAGGAGGCTGCGGAGGTGTCTCGCCCGGCTGCAGTCGCTTACCACCACCGGCACCGTGGTAAAATCCTCCTCACTCTCCTCGCTTTCTTCATCTTGAATGTTGTACGTTCTCAGCTCTTCGTCAGATTCGCTGTCGTCTGAGTCATCTTCATCCTCCGCCTCCTCCAGCGGAGCTCTCACGTCTTCTCCGCAAAGCTCCAACAATGACGAGGAAGTGGAAAGGTCATGCGGACCGTTCGATTCGTCACATAAGCTGTCGCATTCCTCTGCATCTATGTCCTCAAAATCGTCCTCACTTATTCTCACACCCTCCCTTCTGTCGTCCGTCTCCTCTGTGACATGACTGTATCCAGGCAGCTCATCCTCCTCTGTGGATCCATCAACATTTTCAGCTTCTTTGCAGGTATCATCTCTGCAATCAGTTAAAGTGCAACCAGACAGCAACGACTGGACGGGGGAGCAGTCCTCCGCCCTCCTGCTCCCCTCTTCGTGGTTTGCTGGGGCCTCTTGGATAGCAGAAGAAGGTTCTGACCCGATGGATGAGCTCATCTCTGAAGCAGGCTCATCCCCCGAGTACTCCGTCTCCAACCCCAGGTCTTCTTCTGCGGGCGCAGACTCTTTGGTCAAGCAGCCACCCATCTCAGGAGGAAATGGTGACAACATGGACAAGCCAGGGGCGGGAAAACAGCTGGGCGTACTAGAGCGAATCTCTGAGATTTTCACAGAAACACAACTTTTGATGTGTCTCAGACTGTTGATTTGCTTTTCAACAGAATTATCTATCGAGGTCAAATTCACAGCGGGGCAGTAATGGGTGGCTGGATCTGCAAAGATATTTCGGCCTTCCTCCGGGGGGATCCTTTCATTCTCAGCATCATAGTCAGAGAAATAAGCTGAGTCTCTGTATGGGTTCTTGTCAGCCATGCTTTTTATATGAGGCTCTGAGCTACTTGTGGAAGCGCAGACCCCTTGCCCTAAACCAACCTGCAGAACAATTTCAGGCTCACCACCCAGCCTAGGGCTTCTATCTCCACTCAGAGGGTCTCCAAGCTCCTTGAAAATAAACTCAGGGGACTCATTATTCTCTGTGTCGTAGCCACTATCAAGAGATTTGGGCACGATAGGCATATTGAAAGGGTCCGGGCTGAATGCCTGGTCACACGAGCCTTCTGTTGATGACAGCAGATGAATCGTATCCACAGGTTCTGGAGTCCCCTCTGGATTCTTCTTTGGGCTGAGGTCTTCCTCATCTATATCAGCATAGTCAAGATTGAAGTCAGCAAAGATCCCTGATGTTATATCCGTAATATCATCATCATCCTCACTGTAGTCTCCGAGGTCAACCAGGCAACTTCTGGAGTCTCTAACCCCGACTGGATGATTTAACCCTCTGCTGCTTTCTGATGCCTCTGAGTAGTTCAGCGTACTTTTGTCTCTCAGTCCAGCAGACATTCCGCCTGAAACTCCCTCCCAAACATTACTTCTATCCGTCTCACACAAGTTTCCTGTTTGATCAGTCTGAGACTCCCTCAAATAGGACGGGGACCTGATATACCTTCTCTCAGGCCTCATCTCACAATACATCTTCACTGGACTTAACAATGAATGCACTTCGGGTTTCCCTTCCATTTTCCCTCCGTCTGTACATGTTGGATACAAACTTGAACTGGTGAGGAAATCGGTGCGTTGCAGGTTATTCTCATTGACACGCCTTTCCGTTTGAGTGTGAGCTGCCTCTCTTTCTTTGTGGCATAACTGAATATATGAGTCTAATTCAGTGGATTTACAAGCAACGCCATAACCGGACTCTCCTCTCCTGCCCTCCGTCATCTCACACGGCTCGGAGCTGTAGAAGGTTTTTGTGGTGGCTTTGGTTAAAGACCATAATTCTGTTGTGTTTGATCGAAGATCCAAATAGCTGTCATTCCCACCGCTTGTCTGCCTGCTGCCAAAGCTCGAGCTGTTATTGTTGGCCGAGTGGTTTGAAATCCAGTTAGTGGCTTCTCCCTCAGAGAACAAGCGATCCTCGATTTCTCCACTTCGCAGCCGACCCAACAAGAGGCCGTTGTTTGCTTCCACATCCATGTCAATGTGGTTCACAACGGGTAGTGTCTTTCTGAGGGGGCCTACCATGTTATGGCAGCTTTCATTGACCGTGCGACCTGTGTTTGCTTCAAGGTAAGGATCACAGAACCCTAAGCTCGGGCTGCTGGCAGCTTGCGATAAACTGCGGGGGTTTTCTAAGCAGCTTTCTGGATGCAGAAGGTTTGATTGGGACTCAGGAGATGTTTCCAGTTCAGACAAACAGGACTGGTGATGTGTCTTGCATGCGGCTGAGCTCTCACTGTAGACTGAATCGCCGGGATTGGATGTGTTGCAGTTATGAGAGTTCAAAAGACTGCTGCTGGATGAATGTCTCAGCAGTGGCTGCATGGTTAGCTGGATCATGGAACTGGAATCGGAGTCATAAGAATTTGATTTGGTATTGTCCGCTGTGGTCCAGTAAGCACTGGACCGTGCCATGGATGAGCCAGTTGGACTCTCAGCAGACAATCTGCAGTTGCTGACTTCCAGTCCTGGGCTGTAGTCCCCAACACTGTCATCCAGCTGAATGCTACACTGCACTGGCTCCTCTATGCGGATGTAATACTCACTGCTGACTGAGGGGCTGTGGGCGCTCAAAACTGGTACAACACCGGTGTGTTCAGGTTCATAATAAGATGGGGACACACTTGAGGTCAGGCTGTCAGTCCTGCAGCCCCCTGAGGAACTTCCTTTGCTTGAATAGTAGATGTCCTGGTAGTGGGGGTTCCCCTGGCCCAGTGGCCCACTGGTGGAGGAGGAACAGTAAGGTTGCTCAGCTCGGGCCTCTTCCCACTTGTACTCAAAGTTGAGACCGTGGCTCGTCTCTGTGACAGTCAGCAGGTCGTCCCCCATGTCAGAGTGAAGACTGTCAGAGAAGTGCTCCAGGAGGGGGAAAGATGACGACGTAGAGGAGGCCAGCTCCACCGCCTGAGTTTGGTGTGCGCTGGGGTTGTCGGCGGAAGCGGAAGGTGTGGGGGTCAGGACCAGGGCTGTGCATGCGGCTGTGTGAGAGTTGCTGCCAAGCAAGTTGGGTCTTAAGGTGTTCCAGCGTTGCTCAAAGTCTTCCTCTGCCTCACTGGAGCCTTTGGCACACAAGTACGTGACTAGAAGGTGTACTTCCTCACTGCTGGGTCTGAGATCTGGCTGCAGCCAGCAGAACTGCATCACCTCATACCTGAACAAAACAGAAGAAGAGAAGGTTATGAATACAAGTTGCTATTGGTCTGCTTTCGATTAACATTTAAGTCAATAAGCTCAATTATGTTTTCTGGTTTCAACTTTAAAGGCGAGACAAACAGGCAAACGTTGACTAAGCAATTTAAAGAGAACTTTAGAAGTCAGCACTTTGCAACACCTTTCATATAAAACACAATAGTGTTACAAATGTGTACAAAAAAGGAGTAGTACGCTGACAGTGTAGGAGCATTCTCTTTGTGTGTCCATGTAGTTTATCACTCTTGGTATTGAGCATGTTTACTTTAGTAAGGAACAACAGTGAAAAATTAATAAGTATAAATATTTGGCGAGCTCCCACTGCAAAAATGAATGAGGTGATTCAACTCCAATCGATGCCAGGAGGATCATAAAGAACCTGGGGAGTATTGATCGCCTGCTGGCGCTTTCAAAAAGAAATATAGCTCCAGTGCACCAGCATAGGAACAAAATGATAAAACAAACAAAAAACATGAAACCTTGACTAGTTAGAAATTGGTCAAGTAGACTTATAGGCATCATAATATCTTAAATGCATCAAATATGGCACCGGTGATACAAATCAAAGCATATGCATTCATTTTTATGCAAAGAATTTTATGTACAAGCATGCCTTACCAGCGGTCGACCAGGGGGAACTGGAGCTGGGGTTTGGGTAGTTTAAGCTGCTGCTCCTTCACAGCATATGTCAGCACCTGCCTGTCAGAGTAGTGTCTGTACGGCTGGTTTCCCAGCTCAAACAGCTCCCACACGGTCACCCCTAATGACCTGGAACAAGCAAAGAAGGCAGGATGCTCACTGTTCACACACAGGAATGTTCCAGAGAAGTAAAGTACATAATGACATAACAGCATGCTCCTGCACATGATATTGTAACTAATCCATCAAAGTAGAAAAATATTTAAAAAATGTATCAATTCAAATAAGACAAAGTAAAATAACATAGTTGAAGGTGCATTATATCTTCTGAATGAGGATAATGTAATAACTTTTATGTTATTTTCCAATATCTCACCATATGTTACTACTTTTGGTTTGATCAACGACTAGCAGGTTTCCATGTACTTCATCTATGAGCTCTGGTGCGATCCAGCGCAGGGGCACCCAAATTTGGTCTTGTGTTATATAGTAGTCATCCTGAAGTAGTAAACAAACATATTTTTGAGCACTGAAAAGGTAACTAACAATCTATGACAAATAAGAACTTTATAAAAAGGCTCACCTTGTATCGGCTATGAGAGAGCCCATAGTCTCCAATCTTAACGGACATTTCTGAGGTCAGCAGGCAGTTTCGCAGGGCCAAGTCACTGTTGTGGCAAAGAAATCCTCAGATTAGTCTTTCATAAGAAATCCAACTATTTCCACAATTACTCTTTTTCCTGTCAGACAGTTTAAAGATTGAAGACTTTAAAAAAAAATACAATGAATTCTGTTTCAGCTTTGTTTCCTTTTCTAAAATGACTCTATTAGAAGATACAAGCAAATTCTAAAAATTGTACCACCACAATTACTACAGTGCAAAAATATGATTCATAAAATAAAAAATAGTATTTCAGCTAACCTGAGCATGTAAAAAAAACTCACAATTATAACATTTAGGCTAATCTCACCTCTTCAGCATGCTGAGCTTTTCATCCTTACGGTCACAGACTGGTTGCTGTAGCCGCAGAATGAAAGGGGCTCACCCCCGGCAACAAAATCACTGATGCTGGAGTCTGCGTCAACTACTCAGGCAGCACCAGGATGTTGTTGCAGGGAGAGACCAGCAGGGGGCACACAGACCATTCAAGTAGTTGCATCTCCATTTCATGTACACTAGGGATGATTAAAGTAAAAGTAGGAGGATGTAACGTAAATTACCTGTGAATAAAGTTGTATTTGTGGAGGTGCAGAAGCCCTGAAGCAACATCACATGCCATTTTCTGAAGGATCAAAGGGTCAGGAGTCTCAGAATCAGATGCCCGGCAACTGAAAAGATAGCTCTTCAGATCACCCTGAGCAGAAAAAAGTAAATAAGGATTGGAGGTACTTCGCCTGTACATCAGTAACATAAGCAACAAGTAAGAGAATTAATTAAGTGATTGTTGAGGATGAGATGAGCATCAGTTTCTAATTAAATCATGTCCTACCAGGGTGCAGAACTCCATAACCAGCAGATAAGGAGTGACCTCTGAACACTGAGCCAAGCATTGCAGGAGGGCAGGATGCTGGAGGGTTCTTTAGAACAAGAAGCATACGATCAGGTAAGAATGTATGAAAGCCATAGAATAAATAACATACTTTTTATTTTAACATTATTGTAGCATTTCTTTAATACAATGAAGTGCAGACCTGTATGGCTGGACCTCCTCTAGGAATTGCATCTGATCCTGGACGCTGGCACTGGCCTTCAGCTCCTTTACCACCACTTTGGTGGTGCTGAGGCCTGCATTGACTTCTCCCAGCAAAACCTATGCCATATGCAGAGGAAGAACAGGAGTCATACTGCTATTTAGTGCCAGTCCAGGACAAAACAAAATGCAGAACCTTACAACAGATGGCATCAATATAAAGCTGCATCGAGAAATTTTAAGAAAGATAGGCAATAAATGAGGTCGGGAATGGTGTGTGAACGAATGTACAAGTCAATGTGCCATGTCCTGTATGGTAAATGATAAAGGATCTGCTGTAACTGTGAATTTCCACTCCTCTCCCACGGAAATGACACCCTGACACAAGTGCCAAAGATTTGCCTCGCTGGAATGAGATTGCCATCACATTAACCTCGCATTCCACACAGAGTGGAAAGTGTTCTCAAAGCATACTGAATATAGTACGAATGAATGCAGTTTTTAACAGCTGTTACCAGCAATAATGAGTAAAATATTAATGGCGTGCTCAAAAATTTGAGTGCATGTATGTGTTAAGAGCAAAAGAAAAATACTATGCTTTACCTTTCCAAACCAGCCATGTCCAATCTCCTTTAGATACAGCAGACTATGGCGGCCAAGGTCTGATGATTTCAGCAGCTGGACTGGAAGGGGACAATAATGAAGGCATTAGATTACTCTTAGGGAAATAGGTTTGGTTAAAAGAAAGAGAAGAAAGGAAAGATTTCCAGCACAATGATCTGGGTAATGATTTCTTACAAAAAATACAAGAAAACCTGACGGTAAGGGGAAGCCACAAAGAAAAGCAGAAACCCTGACAGAAAGAGAAACAAAATTACCGTTTCCTTAAGAATATGTTAAATTCACTAGAAGATTGGAAAAGACTAATGTTCTATTTACCACTGAGTTTTACTGAACCTTATACTACAACCATCCATGTTCATTCAGAGGCGCAAATAACAATGCACAAAATGAAATACCTCCATGAATCCTCATATTGCAGGAATTGAAATGTCGATGGCGAGCGGAAAGATGGCGATGGAGCAGTGGAGCGGCCAGCCACTCTCAGCACCGCAACCGAGTCTGAGACCCCCCCAGCAGATATGAAGTACTGGTTCAGAGTGTGAGAACCAAGAGCCCATGGCCCCGGCTCCAGCCCCAGGCGACTCTGGCTCATTGTGTGTGTGTGAGAGAGAGCCCACGGTCACAGTCTGCGTGTGAGAGCCTCGGCAGGATTTAACCCTCCGAGCCCTTGCACAGCTGAACAAGCTCACCACGCCGCCTCTCCGCATCTGCACTAAGCTTATCCTCCAACTGGGACACACACAAACAGGCAAGCGGTCCTCCTCTAGGGCCATCCAGCTGTTGAGCTAATTTTACAGCGGCTCTTGTACGGACAGCGGTTAAATCTTCAGTACAGGAGAGCGAGACTTCGAGTCAGTCGGCTGCCGATGAGTCTATGTCGAAGTTCTGAAGCTGGGTTTTCTTCTGGGCGCAGATCTGCTGGACATGCATCTCCCCTGATGTGACCGTCACGCATGTTGGTAGTATGCTGTCTGATGCAGCAGCTCTATGTGCAGCTTCAAGACGCCCAGCAGTGACATAAGGTCCACATAATGCCCCCCTGTCACCCTGGACAGCAGCATTCCTCAGCCAAACATGACACAAACACTGCTCTGTCCAAATGCAGAAAAGATCTCTGTCATAGACTCTCACCACCCCTATCTCAAGCCTCCCCTCCCTGCTCTTAGGTCCTGGTGTATGCCACCACCCTTCCCTTGTCTCTCCTTAGTCTATCACAGACCCCTCACTGTATTCAGCCTATAATGCCAGTCCTCCGCTATGGCGTTCCTCGGACTTTTCAGCCCAGCCTTATGCTCCCCCACCGCCCAGCCGGCCTAAAACAGGCCCATTGTTCGGTTCGCTCACTCTGCATCTCCTGGTACCCAGTGCACCAAACGCACACAGGCACACACTCACTGGCACGCAAAGAAGACACTCACACAAGGCCCCTTTCTCCGCTGGAACGCTGGGCAGAGGTTGTCACGGTGATAACAAACCAACGCTTCTCCACCAGCACAACCCCCGGGCTTACACCACCCCTCCCTTCCTGACAGAGACAATGATGGTTAGAAATTAAGATGTGGTATTATTCCGAATGTGGAATGTGTGAGCGTGAGTGTGCATTCCTGTCCAGCAAACGGCATACCCACAGAGGTTCAGTGGGATTGTGAAATGAAACACACATGCAATTACTTCACATAATAACATCAAGCCTGTGTTTTGAATCTTTACATGACCTCTTGAATAAAAGATAGAAGTGGGAAACCAGAGATTCTAGATCAATGACAAACACTGTTCTCATAGAGTTTTATAATCGATGCTTGGTTCATTTGGAAAAGTTTATTCATGTTTACGATATGAATGTATAACTGTCAGTTTCTCTTATTTTGTGGTTGTGTGGGCAGCTGATCATATGTGTATACTGTACACTGATAATAACTGACAACACATTTCTAATATTATGTTCAGTTCATAAGCTTTAGTTCACTTATAGCAAGAAAACAAGAAAATATAAAGCCATCATATATATATATATATATATATATATATACATATATATATATATACACATTTATATTGCATATAAAATCACAAACAATTTGTGGAATCAAGTTTCACAATGACTCATAGACTGAACTCCTTATACTCCTTACTCAGTAGAAGTAGACAATCTTCTTTACAGTCTTTCTTTTCATCATTTATTCATTCCTCACCCTGCAACACCTGGACCAATCACACAGCCGTAGCTTCGAGGGACAGAGGCAAGGGCAGCGATAGGCTACCAGCCTGAGGCTACCTTGTCCAATCACTGCTAGCGCTGTCATCCTGCGATGCTGAGCAGCGACTAACCTCCCCTCTGGCTGAGCAGAGAGCAGCACCGACAGCCAGTGAGTCATGCAGGCCGAGGGGGGGGGATTCTCACAGTGAGACACACACCCCACACATGCACCACATACACGCACATGTACATTTTTAACATGAGGTAGGTTCACTATAATTAAAAGAAAGGGAAATTGAAGAGTCACAGACATAGATTGAAATCAAACAGCATTACATTAAAGTGCAGGTTGGGTGTTTAAATTATATCATTACATTATGCTTAAATTAATCTTTTTTTTAATCCAAAATCATGCATTTTCATCTAAACAGCCATTTTCAAACAAATTTGACAATTTGTGGCTTTGAAACGTAAAGGTATGCATAGTAGTTTGTATAAGGAAATCTAGCAAATATTAACTGAATATCTTTAGGAAATCTTTTTAAAGAAAGACAATATTCTTTTATTGATTTTTAATGTGTGCTGCCTGACTAAAGTATCAATAAGAGTCACCACAGTCATTGAGATTAAATCTTCAACAATCAACATGTATGCTTGCGGATAGATGTGGATATACATTCTAATGTCTAAATTTGCTCCACAAAAGGGCAAAAATTGCAAATATACCCCGTTTTTTACTTAAAATAAAAAGCCCTTATCAACCAGAACATATCAGCAAAGAGGGCTGAATATGGTTGAAGGTTTGAATGTGATTCATTGGTTTGCTTATCTTCTTTATGAATAATAATTTTATAAATATAATTATAAAATTAAAACTGTACAGTATCTAACTAACTTGCATTGAACTTAACTTTTTCCTTAAAGTGCTTTGAGATGACTTTTGCTGTTTCTTAGCACCATGTGAACAAACTGAAATGTCGAAGTTGAACTTAACAAAGATACAATATGTAAGATGCCTCACCGCCCCCTCTCACTGTGTTGAAGACTATTAACATTTGTTACTGATAGAGATAAAGAAAAAGGTCAAACACACTCACACACGCACACACAACATGGTTTTAAAAGTCCGAATGGGTGTGTGACATGTGGCTGGTTGTTTCTTACTGGATCTGCCGGGCTGTTTGGAGACAGGCAGGGACACCTCCGTGAGGGGAAGGATGTAAACCTCAGGGCCATTCTGCGATGATGGTGAGGCCAGGGCGGAGAGGTCTGCCTGGTACTCTTCTCCCTCTGTGTTTTCAAACTCCTGGTGCAAGAACACACGCTGGGATTAGTCATCCACTCACAGCCGTCCTTCCACTGAGGTAGTGGGAGACAATGGTTCAACTCTGAAGGCATTCAGATGCACTGAGGCACATCCACCTACCCATATACATAAGTCATGTAGATTGTGAGGAGCTCCGAGGAGGTCACTGCTCCGAAACTGTGGGGGAACATGCTAATGCATTCAGCTATTTAAACTGTATGCACAAAGCCTCTCTTTCATTCTGTCTGGTCTCCCTTCCTCATATACACTATATTACAATGTTACATGGTTAAAGTTTTTTGCTTCTCTAAAGTGAAAATGGTTGTACTGGGGTATTTTTCAATGCAAAAGTACCTATTATGAAGGATAGATGAGCATTGAAAATTATTATTACCATTTTATACCAAATGTTGATCTCAGATGGGGATCGATGTCCGGTTTGAATATGCTAAAGAGCAGATGTAACTTCAGACGAATTCAAGCTTTTTTAATCCATAAAGGTTTTAAATGCGAAAATAAACAAAACTTACGATATGATTTCAGAACTAATCGACAATAACATGGAGCTCTAAGCCAGGGAGTTTTCTTTAGTGTTTTTCCTTTATGTCACTATAGTTCTTTATAACAGTGACATCTACCGTGCTTTTCACAAGAGATATCTCATAGTCTTATAGTAAAGGTTAACTGTCTGCTTCACATAAGAAGAGGGGCAAGGAAGAGAGTATGATTCATAATAAGCTATGCAGACAATCCACTTGTCACTGAACTGCAGATTTCCCTCCTCCACACTGACATTATTACTGAAATGGAGGACGACACGGATCGGAAAACAGTGATTCTTTCTTTCACTCCGTATCCCTCATTCTCCTCTCCAACCTGCCTGATTTATCTCTATTATCATTCTTACTGCTCCACCCAAATTTATTTCCCACATCGCTGCAGTGTCCTCGTGCACCAATGGATGAAATGTGCTCATATTATGCTCAGTTTCTCCATTAAGTATGTAAAATATAGTTTCATATGGATTCAGTTTCACTGAGTAATATTGCACCATAGAAAGGAGTGTGTTCATACTTTGCACATCGTTCCTTCTCTTTTGTATATATCTTTTAAATCTGTTCTTTTGTATTCAGTCAGGGAACGATTATTTATTGCTTTCAACACAATGAAGAAGATCAGATCAGACTTCTGGCTAATATAAAAGAAAACGATGCAGAACCACAGAGAAGAAAAAGGTTAACCAGACAAATAAAGATTCTTCAGGAGCTCTTGAGTCTTTTAATAATTGAATAAGATGATTGAGTCTCCAAAGTCATTCTAATTCTTACGAATCTCTAGATATTTTTTCACCTACTTATCCACAAAGACTTTCACGGCCAAACTCTACCATATCAGACAGGAGTAAAGAGCCTGTAGTTCAGCACAGAGTAGAGGCTGTAAGATGCCTTCAGGTATACAGGAAGCTCATGTAACATCATACTGTAACCAGGTGCATTGAACAGTGTCCAAAAACATCTGCAAGATGGGATATATCAGCAGAGGGGACCAACAATAAGAGGAAGGAACAGAAAGCTAAACGACCAAAGACCAAAGGTTGAAAGAATAAGTTGAAAAGATTAAAGTGAAGTCAGTAGAACTAATGGTAACTGGAGGAAGTGGGTCCATGATCCCAAACTGGGAGCATGAAGTCCTAGGGACAGGTTGAACCAGAAAACATGGAGAATATCTTGAATGTCATATAAATACATCAAAGCATTAAGTAAAAGCCCATCTTGAAGCTTTAACCAGAGGACACCACCACATGTCAATCATCAAAGCCACTGTTGTCAGCAGATTTAGGTTTATGGTGCTCTTTTCATCACACAGATCAATCCATCTTTTTCATGACTAATGAAATACGCCTCACAACAAGCCCACATCTTGTGTTAAAAAAAGGAAGGAGGAACAAATCAAAAGAAAATGATTCAAAGCCAATACGGGAGCTGCATGTTGGACTAATATGGACTATCTGAATACCTCAGTGTGTGTTTGGGGTGTTAAATATGTGCTCTAAAACGTTAGTGTGTGTGTAAACAGGAATGTGTGTAGGTGTGTTTTTCAGTCAGGAGAACCATCTGCCATTCTCCTGTGAGTGAAGTGTGAAAGCGAGCACCTGGCTGTGAGTCAGCGTTGCATAGCTCCCTGGAGACCCTTCAGTTTAGAAAGCACTTAATACCCAGCCTCGCACTACACGCTCCAGTAAGGACACGGCAATGGAGAGAAATAATGAAGCTTTTACGACAGTGCAGCAGTGCGTTTTTTTGCAGTCCTACATGAATGCGCACCTTACAAGTGAGTCATTGTGTGATGAGCTGTTGCCAAGTAAATATAGAGTTGGAACCAATTAAGCGCAGTGTAACGTTTATTTCTCAGTTGGTGCAAATTGTGTCAGGATACCACAAATAAATTAGTGTTATTAGAATAAAACATTGCACTTCTTTTCATCTTCATTTGAAGGAAACACAAGCAGCGCAGCATTGCTAAAGTGTCATTTAGCCCTGCTGAGGTGTCATTGAGCAAGAATTTTCCAGCCCAAGGGCGGATGTTTGTCGGCTAAACTTTCAACTTATCCACTGCCCAAAGATAATATCTGTAGAAAAATCAACAAGGTGTCATAATGGCATGTCAAGCAGGCCCAAGTTTGATCAAGATAACATAAATCTACTGATGTTTGATGACGTTTTAGTAACTGGAAGCATGTTTCTGTCATTTATCATTTCCCAGGCCTGTGGACAGCAGACACAGACACAGATGCTGGGTATTGCACACAACTCTAATATTATGAGCCACAGACAGTTTTGGCATAAAGATGTGTACATCCATAGAATGATCGGTCCAGCAATCAAAGTATCATTAATGACAAAATGTGAATGAAAAGATACACACATTTATTGAATAAATAAAAAATCTATTAGTGACATTTCTGCAGAAACTAGCTGCAGTGTGACTTATAAGAATGGGTTAACTTTTGAGTTAAAAAAATACTACATGTTTGCCAGTTTAACATCTTTTCTCTGTTAACTACTTTAAAGCTGAAGTCATCTGAACTCAGAAAAGCTGGTATTTGTATTTATTTTCATCTCTATTTGCTGTTACGAGTACATCTATTATTCCTGGAGTCAATACAACTTGTTTTCTTAGGAATATTTTTACATCTGTTTTTCCACAATGCCTAAACAGTGATGAATAGTATCACAAACACACCCATCCACACACACACACACACACATACATGTACATAAGGCTAAGTTTCTGCTACAGTATTATTCCTGCAGTGAAAGGGAGATTAGCTATGTGGTTGGTCATTAATACTGTAATTATATCTCATTCAGTAATAACAATGGTCATTAGACCATTGATTATAACAAATCACCAACATCTTATTTTGACTCTACAACATAAAAATCATCCAAGTTAAATGATAGGTACTGTATGGGAAACGGTGGCCAACACTTGAAATGAAAAACCTTGGAGATAAATTGTTGTTCACTGCTTCAGTGATTCTCAGTAGAACTTTTAAAGTAATATATCTGGCTGCATTTCCTTCTGTTGTAGATGGGACATTACTTATGACCATGTAGCTTATAAGTTAAAAAAAAAAAAGGGAATCTCTCCCAGGATCTAGAGGAACTTTCTAAAGGCAGAGGGTTAGGATGGCATCCTATATTAATCAAATAATAAGCAACAGAGTCGCCAAAACCAAGAAATAAAAGCCAAGGTAAGCATCAAATAACAATAAAAGTTTGGTTTACAGTTAATTTCATTGTACAAAGATGGGATTTATATTCCATGCAAAATGAAAAAGGGGACATCCATAAACTATTTAGTGTGACAATTTCATAGACTGACGAGCTGCTGCATAGTCATGAACTCAGAAAAATACTTTTTTGTGATGGTCTTTCTGCCTATTTTTGACACTTCATAACCCAAATTATTACTTGTATTTTTACAGTAATAGGAAATAAAAATTATCAAAATTAGTTTAGTTCAGCCACTATCTGTATTGTTGGGATCTGTCCACTACAGTGAGTGTAATATTACACACTTGTTTAGTATCTTGTCATCTATTTTCTCTGAAGATGTATGACTCTTCATCTGTCTGTAACAAAGCTAACATGAAAATGAATGCAGTTTAACTCCTTTTTGATCACTCATTATAATCAGAATGCTTTTTACATAATTAAAACAAAAGAGATGTTTTCACTTAAATCCACATTGTGTTTCCTTTCACTTCCAGCTGGGGGCAGCAGAGAGCTCACCTTGAAGCCAGCATCTCCCTTCTTGCAGCAGAGGCAAGCCAGCATGAGGAAGACGAAGGTGAAGAGGCCAGAGAAGGAGACAGCTACAACCGCCAGAGATGAAGGCCACGACAGCTCGCTCAGCGGAGCCCCATCTGTAACATCAGGGGATAGAGCAAGTGTGAAAAATGTCAAATGACAAAAAGGAAAGTAAAAAAAAAAAAATGGATGCAAAGGTTATTTGTATGAACACAGATATATGCCTGTTTTTTTGGCAGCTTGATGAAAGAAGCATGTACTGTCATCAAAATGCTGTTCAAGTCCAAATTTATCTCTGAAGAGGAAAAAAGAAGCAAGTTGCTCTAGATGAAGTACAACCTGAGTCATATAGGGAATAAATTCAAAAGCCCCACAAACACAATCACCAGCAGATACTGTAATAAAAGAGCAGTTGTAGTTGCTCGTTTTATTTCTGTATTAATAGTTCTGATGAATGAAAATGCCTGAATATGAACGCTGATAATCTGCTTTTCATTTTCTTCAGCACCCTGCAAAATGATCCACACTTCTAAATGCAAGGCTAATCTTATTTAAAGAAACTACTTTCCACAACAATGCACACAGCGCACTTATGTTGGAATGCACTCTTAGTTGCAGTGAATCTCTCCTGAGCATTTTTCATTTGTCTTCCTGTGTGCATATATGCAGCACATATGTGTGAGCTTGTATTTTGTAGTCGGAGCCAGCCAGAGGACCAGATGTCAGTTTGAAGCACCCAGATATAATCAGATTTACAGTTTTAAACCTTCTGCTAGCTGAAAGAGGGGACACAAAAAACGCGAAAAGGAAGAGAGAAGGAAAGAAATTATAAGAATTTTAAAATGAAACAGTCATTTTGGCAAAATCTGTTAATATTGTATTTCATTTGAAACATAAACATTCATCCGTGACATGATCCTTTATTAATGACTTTGCATTGATCTCTTCATTCACAAGCAGAAAGCAAACATTACCCTAAATATGAAGGACAATATTTGGGTCCAGTTATAGAATCTTATTGGAAGTTATTTCATTTTCTTCTAACCACTGCTTGTTTCTGTTGGTAGTGATGGGAAGAGCCCCACTGATACTTGAAATTGCAATGGGAACCATAGTAGAAATATATATGCACATACTATATAGCATACCTGATCTTCAGTAACACCTTAGCATTTATAATTAAGGCAGAGTGCCTTCATTCATTTTTAGTGCCTATATAATTTCATAGAGTATCGTCTGACATTTACAAAGAAGATGTGGAATTACGTCAGAGAATATTGGAATTAAAGAGGTTTTGAAACAATTTATTAGCGTATGCATACTGCAGAAGCTGAGATATCCTGACTAACTGCCTGGTATGGATTGAGATTCAGGTAACGTTGCATCCAATTATCCCTCTTTGAAGGTGAAAACTTTAGAAAGCCCCCTGGGCGCCACATTGGAGCTGAGTAAAGACAGACAATGAAACTGAAGTCAGAGAAGGAAAGAACATTGTTCCCCTGCCCACAGTTGTGGTCTAAAAACAGACCTATAGACCTATAGTGTGCACAAACATGCACAAGAGGTCACACTGCACACTAAAAAGAAAACAAAAAGCTCATGAGCAGGAAATATAAGACATCCAGATAGATAGATGTGGTACGCTCATGAAAATAAACATTTTCAAAAACCCTATGACAGGTTATCTTTAGCAGTTTAAAGGTTTTTCAAATAATTGTTTATTGGGTACTAAATACACCTTCAAAACAAACTTTGACACCCTGCAAGTTAAATGCAGCAACTTGGTAATGGGCCCCAAATTTGAAATGAAAGCTTTTAGTAATAGTTTAAAACAAAACAAAAGAAAGACCTTAAAACATAGTTAGCTACATTAAGTGGAGCTCACTTACAGTTAATAAGGATGTTGCATTGAAATTGTATAAAGCTAAGAGCTTCCTGGTTAGTTATCTGGCCTTTCTGTATTCTTATTCATACCAAACCATTAAAAATGGAAGGGAAAAAAAAAGTGGAGTACATCACAACATTCGCAGTAAGGCTTATCCCCTTCCTGCAAAGTATGCCAAAAAAGAGGCTGGAGTTATGTTTTCACTTTGAGCAGGAATCTCCTCATCCCAATGGAGGGAAACACACACACACACACACACGCAAACACACACACACAGAGGCATGGGTCTCCAATGCAGACCATGGCTGCTCTGGCCTGTGAGGCTTGTGTGTGGGTTGTTTCCAGCTCAGTGGCTGAAGCCCCAGGGGTCCTGACCCATTTGGCTGCAGGGAACACACTATTCCGGACCTGACAGCTCCCACAGCCTAAACAGTGCAACTCCAACCCAAGCTTGACCTCCAGGTCACGGACACAAAGCGACTTCTGAGATAGACTTGCATACACATGGCTGAACGCAAACAGGCAGGACATGAAATCTTGTTGGAGAGCTGCTGCCCACAGTTCTGTACGTGTGGGCACAGACCAGCCAACACATCACCATGGTAACATCCAGATGGCCAACGCATATTAGTTGATTGGCTTTTAATCCTCCTGCTCCCTCTTTCTTTCA
This sequence comes from Craterocephalus amniculus, assembly GCA_036024015.1. Classification (NCBI taxonomy): domain Eukaryota; kingdom Metazoa; phylum Chordata; class Actinopteri; order Atheriniformes; family Atherinidae; genus Craterocephalus; species Craterocephalus amniculus. The sequence continues at coordinate 2,342 of JAVQJG010282063.1, read as the reverse complement.
CAACTGTTAAGAAGACGTGTGTTTTTGCTGACGCCTTGCACCGTGGCCCCGTCTCATCTATTTCCCCGTGTTGGCAGTAATGGCTTGTCACAGTTGGTGTCCATATTTTAGTATGGGAGAGTGCCTGTAAAATAGGAATGAAGGCAATAACAACACCAAACCAAGCCAAACACCGTGTAGAGAAAGGAGGAGGATGCCTCAAAAGCCTTTAAAAAAGGCACATTATGATTTATCTGCTGGAGTATTGCAGTATTTTTTCATGTCATTTCATTTAAAATGTAAAAACCCCTAATTTTTTCAGTCTACTTTCCATGCACCTACTGTACACTTGGGATTTGAATAATACAGTAGACGTTACAACAAAAGAAAAAAAGGTCCTGTTATATCAGCAAGAGTCCAGTAAAAGTAGTCCTGTAATGCAGCTGTTCTACAAGACTTTTATCCATAAAAATCTGTTTTAGGTTAAACTTGAAGGGTTTTAAGGGGTTAATATGGCTCATATTCAAGTAGCTAAGAACTAAATTCAAAGAAAATGAATAATATTAATCGTAAACAGAAAAATAATATCATAATTGAGAGCATGCAGTGCAGATAGTATCAAAACAGGAATGGCACACACTGAATTAAAGGAGCGGGTGGTGAGTCAGGGCTCACTGAAGGACAGCATAAAACAAACAAGCAATTTGTAATCTCTTGGGGAGCTGTTAAATTGCTTGTCATGGTCTGCAAGCTTTACAGCAGGTAAATGGTTCTTCTTTTCACTGTTCTTTCTAGAAGAAAATTAAACTTTTTTTCTCACAATACTTCCTCCCTTCCTCCTTACTTGGCCACATTCTCAAAATGAGATTTTAACAAGGATATGCTTTCTACTCTTTAATGCTAGGTTGAGCTCTTGCAACTACAACTCTGACTTCTAATTAAGATGGGATGTTGTGTAAGCTGAAAATAAAAACAGACTGCAAAGATTTACAAAACTCATAAACCAACTTATCATTCATGCTAAAAAAAGAAAATGCTTATGAGACATAGAACCTTTTTAATGGGACTTGTTCATTTGTGTTGAGGTTGATGATAGTGAACACATCTTATACAGGGAGCAGCAATAAGTCGGAAATGTATGTTATATTAAGGAACAGCTAGAGGAACATATTTAGCCAACTAATTATGGTAATTGTTTTGATTTCAGAAACAAAATGTGGTATTAAAAGAGCACCACAGAGAGAAAGAGTCTCAGAACTTTAAACTGACAGATAATCTCTGTGGGCAAGGGTCTGAAAATCTCTACTTTGGGCCCATGTGACACTCATTAAAACCATGATTTTCCCAATAAAATAACTGCACTGGCTTAGGAACTTTTCCAGAAATCATTGTCTGTGAAGACAGCTTGCCATGTTATCCACAAATGCAGATTACAGCACTATCATAACAGAAGACTCCAGCTGTCTTCTCTGGGCCAAAGCTCATCTTAAATATTGAGGTAGAAAGGAAAACTTTTGGATGGTCAGATTAATCACGATATAAAATTCATTTAGAAAAAATCCATGGAACTGCAGTGAAGAGGGACCATCTGGCTAGCTCTAAGTGTTAAAAAACCTACAACCGTGGTGATACTGGGGTACATTATTGCTCATGAAACTTGGAACTTACACATCTGGAAAGGCTTCAACAATACTGAAAGGTTTAAGTTTTAGAGTAACACATCCTGACAATGTCTTTTTCAGATGCATTTCAGATTTTAGCATGACTGTTCTAAACCATGTGCTAAACCCATTATAAATATAGCTTCACCAGAGTTGGACCGTCTGCAATCCAGACCTTACACCAACGGGAAAGTTTTACACCATGAAACACAAAAACAACAACAACAAAGACAACAGAGATGCATAGCATCCTCTGTTCAACAAGAATGGGATATTTCTTGTCCAATGGTCCATCAGTTGCTTTCCAAGTTTTAATAAAATTCACATTTACATCAGATTCTAAAAATAGTGCACAAACATTCAGACATAGTAAACTTAAGAACACTACTGAAAAACAGTTTGTGGTGGGTTTTTTTTCTGTGGCCATCAAACAGCCCAAAATAGTCTAAGGCGCTGATTTATGACGACCGCTGAACTGCTGCGCAAATCAATATTTGCTGCGCTGTTTTGCTCCGGTCATGTTTCTACGATTAGCGCCATATCTATTAAGATTGCTCCTGTTATTTATTGCGGAGCAAACAGCAGTATAAGATTTTGCGTCGCTGTTTTCTCTGTCATGCAAGGATCCGGAGAGAAAGGAACCCAAACGCAAAAAGAATTTTCAATACCATTGAGGTTGAAATTTTAGTAGAGGAGACAAAT
>JAVQJG010282046.1:0-19557 GCA_036024015.1 Craterocephalus amniculus | reverse complement strand
AACTACTGCTGTGCATGTCCCTGTCCCTTGAATTCAAATTCAGGGAAATTTGTAAAAATATTGAAAGACCCAACCAGTCATTTTAAATAGTTCCTCTACCACCCAGCCCTGTTTTGGCCTGTAGGCATTCGTCATAAGCCAATGTAAGTCTCAGGCTAACTGAGATTTAGACTTTCACACTTTTGTTGCTACTGTACATGGTTAAATTGCAACTTTTGTTTGGCTGTTTGAAAGCTAAATTGTACATTTTACCATACTGTATTATTGGTTTACATATTAAATGAGAAAAGTAAGATTTAAACAGATTTATTTTCCTCTTGAGGAATAGTTTTCTGGACAATTATTAGAGGCCTTAACCATCACTGGATTACTTTGTAAATGACGTTTCTAAATAAGCATAAGAGTATTTTAAGCTGTGGATGCTGAACTTAAGCACTTTTCCTTACTGACTTACTTTAATTGTTTAGTGCTGGGATATTCCTATTAACCTGGAATTTCACCTTTTATATTTGCTACCCTATAAATGTGAGTTGTGTGCTTTACGTTCCGTGTGTTGTTCAAATTTAGACAATGCTGTATTATTTTCTTCTGTTTAATGTTAAGGTTGCCACCACTGTAATCAGGTATTTCATTTTGAAGAAATTTAATCTTCTAAGTTTATTTTCAATGAAAATGAGTCAGTGATTCAGGTTGTTTATTAGAAAGAAATTACAAGATTTGAATAAGTTGGACTTGAGTTCAGTTGAACCAATTTTATGACTGATCTTAGATTAATTCAACTCAATCTCAATCTAAACCTCATCCCAATTGAAATAATTCATTTAACAAAGTTGAATTATTGGCTTTTTACAGTGTACTGTACCAGAGTGTGCTGCTGGAGGTTGATGGGAAGCGGAGTCCTTGCAGGCGCAGCCAGTCTGAGGCCACATGGCGCGGATCTGTCCACCGTCACGCAGCCGTACCAGGTGTTCATCTGAGCCGAACGGAAAAGATTGCCGGAGATGCTCAGATCCCACAGATGTTTGTTCATTTCCGGAGAATAAACACAGCTGTGCACCAAACTGCTGCATAACATAGGCGCTTGTTCCCCATCTGAGTCTGAAGGCTGGCAGCAGCCTGCTCCGTCAGTTGCTGCACTGACCTCACCGACTAGTCCGGGGTCCGTGGGCTCAGCTGGAGCCTGCCAGGCCCCTGCTGGCTGGGTTTCTACTTTCTGCTTGGGTTTAAACACCTTTGGTTCAGGATGTGCTTCAGTATTGTTGTCTTCGTCATGGTCACTCCCTAAAGCATTGTAACGGATAAGAAAACATGTATAAGTGATTTTTTTATTTTTCTTTCAGACAAAATGTTAAACAAGACTGAGAGTGGGGAGGCTGTGGTTGTACCACTGACCGTTGTCAACTGAAGACTTGGTGATGTCTAAATACAGTGGAGAATCTTTAATGGAGTCACTCTTTGCATCAGTTATTCGCACCTCTTTTGGCCTCCGCAGTGACAGCTGAAGTTTCCTGATAAAAGAAAACAGAGAATTCAGTTTGTTGTAAATGAACCCTCTGATGCAGGAATTTTTAAAGACAGAATCTCACATACAATGTTTTACTTCCACAGATGTGTATGTTGATGCTTTATTTACAATCTTGTTTGGACTTCTTATTTATTTCATCCATTTTATAAAACTATTTAATAATAATCAATCATATTTATATAAAGTAAAGCTGTATAATTTCCTTTTCCTGTTTATTACTGAGGCAAAATTCTGTTATATATTTATAGAGCGGTAATGTATTAGGGGACTATCTTATATCCACTTAAGTGGCAAATTTGCAAATATACCTACCTCACCCATGCATCTACGAGGAAAACAGCCTTCAAAACATGTCCAAAACTTTGGACATTGCATGACAGAGTCAGGAGTCCACCATTTGAACAATTTAACGTTGAAAAAATTTAAGAAAAAAAACAAACATGATGGGAGCTGGCATTTTGTGTGTTTAACACAACAAAACTGGCTCATTTCTTCTCAGACAGCAGTGCACAAACTGGACGTTTTACTAGCCAAAGTGAGCAGGAGCAGGTTTGGGCATCATTCTGGACTGATGGTGGAACATTAAGACCTCAGCTTTATTTTAAATTAAGAGGTGACTTTACAGAAACATTACAGAAAATGAAAACAAGCAATTTCAGTAAAGTACATCATAAATCACCAAATATAAACCCATCTAAGAAAAGATAGACTTAATATGCAAGTGTTGAAAGAATTTTTTGGATTTTTGACAGAATTTTAAAATATAATTTAAATATTTTCTCATATTTTACACCAAACTGTTGCTCATAACTGAACCGTAGAATCCTTCTGCACATGATAAATAATCAAAGTGCAGTAAAGGTCCCAAATCTGGACACACTATGCCTTAACGCTGCAGTTGGAACATAAACAGGTACATCTTAACATCTTGTCTGCAGATTTAAAAAATTCTGCTTCCTTAGGGACAATTTTTTACATTTATGTTCTTATGTGAAAATTAATCATCTGGATATAATTTTAAATTAACAGACCAAAAAATAAACCCAACTTTTACTCATCCATCTTGCCTGTTTTGGGCCTCAAGGAGCCTGGAGAATCACAAGCTAGAGGCGGGATACGTGCCAATCAGCTCACCAGTCCATTGCAGAGACAAACAGTCAAGTAAACTCACCACGAAGTTTGTTTTACAATCACTTTGTAATTGTTACTGGACAGTGGAATGTTTAACATGAGCACCAAAGAAAACCAACACAGGCACAGGGAAAAAATGCTGCCCTCCCGAAAGACCCCCAGCTAAGAGTTCACTAGAACACTGTGACTGACAAACACATGGACAAAAAGGGGGCGAGGGAATCTAGAAAAGGGATTATAACAATTAAAAGTGTCCAAAGAAAATATCATTTGGAAATTGAACAGTTCCTAAAGTTGGAAACATATTTTAGGTGTGAAGTTTAGTAGTGACTTCCTAATCTTATGAAGAAGTGAATAAAAAATTAAGTCTCTAATATCTTTGCTGTAATTTAAACCCAAGCAGTTTTCATTATTCACTGAGGAAACAATCTGCCTCTAAAATAACTTAAAATATTCATTTTTCTTCTCTATAAGAGCTGTTAAAAACATGCTGGAGTGTGTGAATGACTGTGGTGGCTCTGTGGTGTGTTGTGTGTATGTTTTCTGGGGATTTGGGAAATTTTGCAGCTTGGTGAGAGTTTATGTTATGCTGGCTACAGTCAGGACTTTGAGACCATCCCGTTTAACTCTTACAGCCAAGGGATACAAGATTTAGGTTATTTTTCATGCCGGGCAGAGACCTGATTTCATGGAAGGCTTAAAAATAAAGATTCTAGAAACAGAGGATGTCAAATCGAAATATTTAAGACATTTATCTTTATGATAGCAAAGATAAAACGCTGGGTTTTGTGGACCGTTTGCATAGTAAGACTCCTCATGAAAGAACTTTTAACTTGCCTTTTCTCTCTTCTTCCGTTCCCCGTGTCGCGGAATCCCTTAGCGAAAGGATTGTTGTCTATTTTCAGCTGCGTGATCTGATCATTTGTACAAAGGAGAGACATTTCTTCATTTGAATAAAAAAGGTGGATTTTTTTAAAAATATATATATATATTTTTTTCTCTGCATCATTTTGTGTTTTCTTAAAGAAGGACTGAGACGCTACCCTCTCATTCTGGTAAGCTGTGACAGCGATAAATTGTGTCTCTGGGAACACATAAGTCCTGAAAGTGCTGTACGGAAGTTTATGGATGTCATTCGCCATCACAACGTGAAATCTGGGCTGGTATTTGTGCATCGAGTTCAGAATTGTCTGCAAACAAACAAAGAGACAGGAGGGTTAAAAAAGGTTTCTCAGGAGGCCATCAGGCCGCTTCGCGCATTTGACACATTTGGAGCATCTGTTAGAGGTGCTGAAATCATAACTTACAAATCCATGCTTGTCGGATATGTTATTGGTCAGTTTCAGTTTATTGAAGTTGACCACTTTGGACATCCACTGTTCTCCCGTGGCCGGGCTATCTGGGTGGATGTACATGCATTTGGGCATCTCCGGGTCCGCCTTCCCCGCGACCATCCACCGCGAGTTTTGAAATTTATATCTACAGTCATCAGCCGCCACGATGTCCATCAGCAGAATATACTTGGCCTTTCTGTCCATTCCCGCGCACCTGGCCTTGAGTGGAGGAAACATGCGCCTGCGAGGGGACAAAAGGAGATAACAACATGCGCTCACATCCACTTTTCATGCTTAAACTTGACATATTTACCTCCCAGATTTTGTGATGACCATCTCTGTGCCGCATTTGTGGAATTGTCCCCAAAGGTCACTGGCTTCCAAAAAAATTTCGGGATCATCTTCTGCCATCTCAGCGCTTGCTTCCAGAATGTCGGGAGGTCGACTTAAGACCAAGGAGTGCTCCGCAGGACAAGTGTGAAAAATCGTCTTGGCATAGGACGATCCTCTGGAGGAAATTACAGCTGGGAACAGGAGAGTCTCGTGAAGGGCCGCATCTCTCCCTCCTGCGTGAAAAGTTGGCAGCACCTCCCTTGGGGCGCACAGCTTTGAGAAGCTGCGCATAGTCTCCAAAGGGGAAAATAAAGTTTTACGCACGAGCTGATCGTGTTACACTTTTAAGTCACATCAACCCCAGCAGGATAAATGATTTGCGACTTTCTGAGTCCAGTAACACGATTATATTTAACAGCTCTTACAGTAACTCTACGTCTGAATGTGTAATCTCGTCTGTCCCACAGCCTTGTGCGCGAGCCTGTGTCCAACCTGAATCGCTCTTTCACATGTTCAGACTCAGGATGACACTCTGCAGTGGGTGGGGTCTCTTCGGTGTGGCTTTTTACGAGAAGGAAAGCGCTGCTTTTACTTTCCTCACCGGGTAATAAAGCGGCTGGTCTCTCCTCCCACATGCAGCGATGCTTCGGAGGGAAGGTGTCCGGGGTTTCGGCTTTGTGGAGGAGTAGCCTTCTGCCAGCGATTGTCCCGGACGGATTAGACTCTGGGTTCGATTACAAGCTTTTTATTGCTCAATGGTCCATGATAGGGGCAGGGACGTCCCGAGGAGAACTTTCCGTGAGTGAGGGCGCCAGGTTCAGGGAGATGTGTGCCACACGTGATACGCAACACTGCCGGATGAAGAACAGACGTCCAATACGACATGAGAAACTCTATTTGGTTTAGTCCTGATGCAACAGAACATAGTTTTATTAAAACATGTGTTTTGAAATTTTATTCACCACTCACGATCGTTTCATTTCACTTTATGTGTTGATCAAGACCAAAATGATGGAACAAGTTCAGTTCAAAAGCAGAGACATATCCCGCTGTTTTAAAGTAGACAAATGAAAATGGTTATGGACTGTAATATAGACCAAACTGTTCAGGTGGCATGACATCATTTGCTGAAGTGAAGGGGTCAGTGGATCTGATTTAGGATGTATCACAATAAGTAATTTCAACTTATTCGCAAATCACCTTTAGTGAACAAGCAACACTTTAAAGATAATATTTTAGCCAAACAGCCCAGTAGTTTAACCTCAGAGCTATGTTTTGTTTAGTTTTTTAAAGGGGAGTCCAAGGTAAGACGGATGTCTTACAATGTACAGCAGAATCTTGACTTTGGTTGTGTTAAGTTTTTGCAAAATATGGATTCATGGGGGCCTGGAGACCCTGAAATAATGGCTTTGAGCTTTTTTCAAAATTAAAATCTGGTGAACAGATTTTAGAGAATATCATTAGAGCCAATTGGTATGATATTAATACACTCTTATCTTGTATGATATTCTATAGAATTCACTAATAGTAGGATATTATAAGCACAAAAGCCCAGTTCCCACTGAGTGGTGTGGTTAGGGTCCTTACGGTAGGGTTAGGAATGGATCTGGTCAGACAAGTGGTCCCATACTTTTTTGTGGTGGTATTACTTATATATTAAAGATAACGGTAATCTACAGTATTTTTGTTCAGAAATAAAAAAAGACTACTTTACAGTATTTTTTGCATTGCATCTTGGGAATCGAAAACTGCATTGAGCCCACATGTGTTCAAGCAGTGACTTTTCATCCATCTTCATCTTGTGAATTATAAGGTGAGTGCTTATTTGCTTTGCTTGTTTTTAGACAAAATACCAATAACATTTGAATTCAACACATATTGTGCTGTGATACTAAAATTAAAAACTTTTGTAATGATGTATTTGGGAATCTTTACATTTGTGAGTCTTTTATTATCGCTAATAGACTTCACTTTTCATCTAACTGAGCAGTCTGAATACTGACTCTGTACCAGGGTTTCTACATTCAGAGTGCAGATGCATTAGTTCAACATTTGTTTGTATCAGAATTTTGTGAATCCGTGTGTTTCCCATCCTGGGTGTCTGACCTCAGACATTCACATCTGCTAGTCTTCATGTTAGCAAATCTCCGTCTCTACAATCATGTAGCAAAATATCATTTTTTTAAAGGCTCTGACCCATGGCTGCACAACCTCAAATATCAGCTCTTAGTCCAACCAGCACCAATGTGCCACCCTGCTGCAAACACTCATTGTGTTTTCAAAGCAGCATTGATTGGTGTAAGTCTTCAAGAAGGTGCTAAAGGCTGCTAAGATCTAATCAGGGTACTCCTGTGGTTGAAGAGGTAAACAAACAAGGTTTCCATGGAGAATATTCTTCTTTTCTTATTGCACTGCAGACCAGACAGAGCACCACCAGGGTGAGTTGCAACCAGAGCCGGCCCAAGGCATAAGCGAACTAAGCGGTCGCTTAGGGCCCCCACGCCACTAGAGGGCCCCGACCCGAGCACCGTTTGACCAACCAAACTCACAACCTTTTATTAATATTTTATTTATTTATTTAAGCTTAAATGAACAACAAATCTGATGCAACTGAGAAAGTATTCAGCACCTGAGTAGCTTTCTCATTAAGTACATAGATACTTGTACTGGAGTAATTAGGCTGAGTATTCATATGACTACTTTTTACTTGTACCTCGGTCATATTTTTCTAGACAGATTATTTCATGTTTTAATTATTCATTGGCTGCTGTGATGCTCTGATAAGACTGATCAGAGGAGACTTTTTCTCTCCATCCTGATGTTTTTAATGCAATTTTAAAAACTGTCACTATTGTAATTTCACTTAGTGAACTTTGTTTCATTATGTTATTTAGCCATTTAGATTTCCAACAAATGTTAATTTGTTAACAATAAGTGTTAATGTATAACAAATGTTAATTTATAATGAATATTATGCCTATATAGTGAGCTTAATTAAGGCCTATTTTCTCACAACAGGTTCATCCTCTGTCAGACTGCCAGTACCAGAACATGAGGAGCAATGACAGGCACCAAAACAGCATTCAGAAACACCATTGGCTTCATCAGATGCTGCTCCAGGTCAGTTAACAGGTCAATATTTGTCTTTTATTCGGTTTACTTTAAAATATGCTAATATAAATTTTAATTCTGATGTGCATACATTTCCCTCATCTTCTGGCATAGATGTCCCATCTCCACCTTCAACCAGCTCCAGTCATCAAAATGGATCAGCACCTCCAGGTGATCCTGCTGAGTGGTCTGATCTCAGTCAGAAGGGGCTGATCTGGTTAGCAGAGGACCACTGCCTGTAAGTGCAAACTTCACCTTTCCAAAAAGATCTGATCGACGAAGCTTTGAATAGCACTATACATACAGGGAGTTGGTAAATGAGGAAAAATCTAAACAAAGTTGGCTCACCTACCCAAAAACAAAAGATACAGTCTACTGCTTCTGTTGCAAAGTGTTTTCCAAGAAGTGAATCACACTGGCGAGCGAGGGAGAATGTGACTGTGTCAACCTAAGTTATTCATTTTAAGGTATTTTATTTGTTTTTTTATTTTTATATTAAAAATATTATATAAGAAGACCCTTTGAATGTCATTTGATTTAGTTTATTTGTGATAAATTGCACATCTGCACACCTGTTTTGAATTTTAAAAACAAAATAAAATAAACCTATAAATGCAGTATCTTGTCTGCTGATCTTCACTTTCAAATGGTGAAATTAATATGGCACAGATCTACGCTACAGTGTATATTTTTTTAGTTTACTGCACATGCTTTACATTACATTGCTGTCATTTAGCTGACTCTTTTATCCAAAGTGACTTACACTTGAGTTTTACCAGCGGTGCATCACTGAAGGCAAGGAGGGAAAGGTGTCTTGCCCAAGGACACGACAGGTGATTGAGGTGGGAGTGGGATGCAAGGTTATAAACATGCAAGGTTAAAAACAGAACGACACTGGTAAATTGCCAAGCAAATTACATATCATGGTAATGGTCGTGGATATATTGCAGACACGGTGTAGCCTTTAGGATGAGGAAGTATCTGATGCTGAAGTGACGGTAATGAAATTTTGCTTAGGGCCCCATAAAGGCTTGGGCCGGCCCTGGTTGCAACCTTTTAACTGGGCACATGAGAAGGCTGGTTGATGCAGAATTCCTGTTTGACTGAGAGGACAAAGTGGAGTGACGAAAAGCACTCAGGTCAGCTGACACTTGTTTTGTTGTGCTATGGCAACCCCAGGCTGGAGGTTGGAGGTCACAGATATGTTACAGAAGGATTTTTCAGGTGTCACTCTCCAGGATACAAAAATGTGTGATAAGGCTTGTGAGCGTTCCTTGTGTAGTCTATTTCGGATGTTTATTATTGACCCTATGACTGGGCTTTCCATTCACAATCACTCTTAATGTTTACTCTCCTCACTGACCTTAAGCAAAAAGCTACATAATGAGAAGGACTGATTTGCTGTCTATCAGGAATCCCAGGACTTGAAACAATGAAGTTTATCTTTCCAAGATATTCTACAAACTGGATCTGCTTTAAGCTCTCAGTCAGCGCCTCTCCACTTACAAGAATAGCTCGTTACAGCTTTCAAAGCTGTGGCCTTTGATGAAACTACGATAAAGGAGAACAGCACTTTTTCCCCAAAGGCAACATAGCGAGGCTTGTGTTACGGCCAGGACTTTGCTGTGAAATCAGGAAATACCTCACACTGGACCTTTTGTCACAGATTCCTTGATCTGGTTCCTAAGTAAGCACACGTCTTTTTCAGAGGTCATTCAAGTTATGCAGTGGGTGGCAGAGCTGTTGATGACCCAATCTTTTTCTGGCAGAGAAGCAGGGGAAAACCCTGCGTGTTCATCAGCCAACTTCAAAGAGCCAACCGGTAATCTGAAACAGGCCGGAGGATGGCGGCAAACAAGACGCCTGACTGTTATTTGTGGGTTTGGCCCACAAGCTGCGTGTGAAACCTGTCACTGAGGATAAACCCACAGAGCTGCACTGGGTCACTGCCCAGTAACACATTCTGCCCAGTAAGAGCTCCACATAACTGAATGGACCCTTCTAGCTGTTTGTAAGCCAGGTGCAGCTCTGTGAGGAGGGAAAGGAAATTTCATCAAGCAAACAGAAGTGACTCCTTTTTGTCTTTTTTTTCCCTTCAAAAACCAGCAACATGCATTACCCACAATGCAGCTGAAAAACTGACACTAGGGTGACACTTTGTCTAAATAATATAAAGTAGTCATTCAGTCCACTGATTCATCAAAACCATCATTACAAAGTTTCTTTTCTTTTCTGAACTTGTAGACCAAACCAGTGTGGACCCAACAAAGCTCCCTCTGGTGAAACCAGAAGTTTATTTCAGCACATAGGAACAATCCCATCACTTGGAGTGAATAAGACACTTTCACGAAGACCTACTTGACGGCATATCTTTCTTCTGATACAGGATAGAATAGAGGAACTATGTCTGAGACACAGTAGCAGGATTACCGAGTACATAATTTACCATAAGCAAGACATTTCAAAGAAATGACTCAGTAGTTCTGTTATTCTACTGTAATTCTAAATCAAGCGTCATCACTCAAAACCAAAGATTAACATCAGTTACACCTGCACTCTCTCTTCCATGACCCACATAACCTTTGCCATAAAGAAGGTTTATTTGTAGCATGTGATACAAAGGACGGTTTGATTTGCAGTGTTACAGCTAGTAGACTGTTCAACCTCCAACCAGAAGGTCAGCATCTCTGGTATCTTTTGATGAGACTGTTTAATGTGTGTTGTTTGCCATTTCATATAGAGAGAACAAAGAAAATGCATAAAGACATACGCTCACTGGCCACAATATTAGTTACATCTGCTTGCTAGCATCAATAGGTAATCAGTCACTCAAGAGTATTTACTGGGATTTCCATACACAACTATCTGTAGGCAGAGAATGGTCTGAAAACGAGAAAATATCCGGTGAGCAGCACTTTTCTAACTTGTTGATGTCAGAGTAGAATAGGCAGACTACTGTTGAGTGTGTAAATGAGAACCACTGGATAGATAGGAATGGACATATAAGAAAAAAGACTGTAAAACCTAAACAAGGTTTTAAAGGGACTAGACCCCTTTGGCGTTAAGTACCGATGTCTGCATTTTTAAAAACTTCAATCCATGAGTGAATTTGAGCTTTTGGTTGGTTAAAAATGTTGTTTGAGGTTGACTTTAGCACTTGCATAAACAGTGACTTCAGACTTGACTCACGATTTGAGACCCATGAACAATCTTTAATTTTAAATGCTTCAGAAAGCACAATGCCTTTTCTCTCAGAAACACAGGCACACATGCATGTGCAAACAATAAAAACTATGGCAGCCCTGGTGAGCGCACCTGTTGCACCTTTCATTATAACATTTGGGCATAAAAGTGTCATACAAGGAACAAATGAAAGGTCCAAAAATTGTAACATATAAAAGATGTTGAATCCACCACATCTGCCTTTGTCACCACCCGAGAAGTTAGTCCCTGTAACATGAAATTACATTTCAACTACATTGAATTACATTTCTACTAATGTTAACTCAATTGTAATGGTATCCATACTGGATGAAAAGAAGAATGAGACATTTAACATAAAGTGCTCGCTTTACCATGACCTGTCCCAGATGACATTAAACTGAACCTGATAAACCATCAGACTTACTGAGCATGTTTATTAGGAACATTAGCTATATTTGTTATTTATTGAAGCTATAATGTTTGGATCTAAATCAAATAAAATGTGAAATTTGTTTGTTTTTTAAATTTAATTCTAAAAAGTTTAACGCTGATATTTTTTGTTTTCATCTCACATAAAGTAATTTCAAGCCTTTCTTTAAAATAAAAGACTATTATTATTTTCTGATTCACTAGTGTCTTTTTGTCCGGCCTCACTACATTCAGGGGGAAAAATGCAATGTATGACACTTTAGACAGTTATGGTAATAGAAGTCTTACGTACAACTCTGAGGGTCCAGAGAGATTGTGGTACATATTACATGTTATTTTATATGTCATGACTCATGTTATATATATGGAGTGTAATCTCTCTAATCTAAATGGATTTCCATGTTCACCTGCAGGTTTTCTGAATTCAGTAAAGCAAAGAGGGACATAGCATCTATTAGTTGAAGCCAAAGATCAGTGATGTTACTAAATACTGTAGATTTAGTGGATGTATTATCCCAAATTTCTTAGATATTACAATGCTTTTAGAAGACCAGACGCAGTTTGTTTCTTTTTGCCCTTCATGCATACAGTATGAAGTCTTCTTTCAAACAGCTCAACAACAACCTCAGTAGTATCAATGAAAATAATGAATTTAAAAGAGCAACAGTGAGCTTTTAGAGAGTGAGTCTTAGAGAATTCTGTAAGTCCATAAAGACGCCATTTTGGGGTGGTCCGCTTTAACCAGCACATAAACTCAGCTTTATGCCATGTTAATTTACAATCCTCTTAGCAAGAAAGTAAAATTGCTATATGAAAAATATATGAGCAGGTACACCTGATGGACTATTTATATCCACAACTTGCTGGAGCAAACCTCTCTGGTCATACTGTCTCCTCTAACACCTCTCATGTTTGGACAGTTGAACATTGATGAATGGCCTAATGGTAACAGGTTAGTGCGAGTGAACATATTTGGGCTTCGGAGGTGGGAGGAATGTCGTTTAACAGCAGAGCGGAGGTGCTAAAACAGACAGGCCTGAGCTGATATCAAACACTGCGAGGTGGCGAGGCCAACCATGAGAAAGTCAAGTGCAGCCCGTCCCACTCAGGTCATGTTCTGTCCACCAAATGAGGATGGTTACCCCCACTATTCCCCCAATTCATTGGGAAACATTGAAGTGATTCTTTTGTTTGACATGTTTCATGAATGTTTGTACAGCTCTTCATGTTTTGTATTTAGAAATTGTACCTTGCACGGCCTTTTATCATTGGTTTCATTTACACAAAAAACAACGTTGAAACCTTTTCACATGATAAACCTGTCAGTTCAGAACTGAATTTATATACAGGAAATTTTTATTGGAAAATGGAGGTACATCTTAGACCCATGTTCTTTCTTTTATTTTCCTTTTAAAAGCCAATGAAAAAACATTTTAGAGAATTATAAACTAACATTTGCATTTTAAGAAGCTGTTACCAAAGCTGTGAACATGAGGGAGAAGCAATGATTCATATCGAAGCTGTGTCAGTCTTTTTGCACATTAGTGGAATGTTTTTCAAACTGAAAGTGTCTATAGAGTATGTGAGAGGTCAGGGGAGTTCTGATGTAAATGTTATTATTATAGCCCAGCGCTAATTGTCTGGGTGGTGGGAAGCAAAAAACAATGAGCAGAGGAAAAAATCTCGGTGTGGCATTTTCTTTCTCAAGGAAGTATGACACCACTTTGTGTATAGTGAGCTGGAGCTTTGCTAAAATCCAACATAAAACCTCTGCTTGCAGCCGCTAACAGCTCACATATCAACCCCATACTGACTCTATGCCCACTTTTTGCACCTACATAAAGGAAAAACACAACTAGAACACATCTAAAAATATTGATTGACATGTTATACGGTTTCTTAGCTTCTGACATGTTTTATGACACTATGTAAATGTCTGTACAATGATAACAGAATTTTTTTTATTGTTTCAAATTAACTCATTTTGTCAATAGATCACTCTGGACATGAGTTGTTTGCAGAACTCAAATCAAACAACTGGAGACTGAAAAATGTTATGTAGATATAGATTTGCTTAATTATAATTTAGTGAAATGAGACATTGTCTTTCAATTTAATGAAGTTGAAAATGTTTTTTTTTTGTTTTTGTTTTTTTAAAAGAAACAGCAAACAAACAAAAAAAATGCTGTCCTGGACCAATGCAGGGGCAGAAAACCTGTCAAGGTGCAAAAGTCTGATGGACAGTTACAGAAAACACTTAATTGCAGTGATCGTCTTGAAGGATTGCTTCACAAAACATTTGCTTAAGAATGATGTATTGATTTCTCACAATATTCTGTTGAACTACAATTCAAAAAACAATTTCATGATTTTCAAAGAGTTTTTATTCTTTGTTACTTTTGTCAGTCACAGCTTATTTCAGTGACAGCTGATATTTTCCCTTCTTTAAAGGGGCAAAAAGCGAAATTGTCGGGGATTGAGACCAAAACAAACGTGCGCCATGACTGACAGTTTCTTCTACCTATCCTCTCTGTCCACTACGGCTCTGGGGTAAAAGAGTAGAACTATATCGGAATGCAAGCAGTATAAAGGACAAGAGCAACAGCATTATTCTTTTCCATGGCAAGTCTGAAGGAGCTTTCATTGCAGTAACACTAGATCTAAATAATGACGGTTCCTTACCGGTCCAGGAGAAGGAAAGCGAGCATGCACGCGGAAGAAGACCACCCTTGTAAACAACAGGCTCGATATCAACACAGAGAGACGTGTTTGTGACGTCATTCTATAATCCAGATGGAATTACACATCTAGAGAATCACATTGCACATTTTTAATTCTTTCAACCTAGAAATTATAAATTTGCGCTTGTTGCTCCTTTAATGAAAGGAAATGGGTAGTAATTTTGCAGACAACTGTACATGCAACATGCCACCAAGTTCATTACAATATGATCTAAACAAACACACTAAAGCAATACAAAACACACTGTAGTGGAGCAATAAAAGATTAGTTCCCCTTTAATGTATCCTGTGATCAAACATTTTCTTCCCTGTCCACCCTTCTTTATTTTCCACATAAATCCTGCTTCATGCATACTCAGGAAGGAGCACTGAGTCAAATAAAAGATTTGATGCAATCCATTTTTTCTGTTACACAAGTTATTACTTTTTATGAATTAGCTTGTACAAACAGTTATTATAAACTGAACTAATTTGCTTTTTTATGGGACAACAGTACATGCAGCATGCACCCAGTCGTTACAATATGATCTGAGCTAACACTTTAAAGTGCCTGGAGATGACTTTGTTGTGAAATGGTTCTACACAAATACAGCTGAACTGAATCAAATTGATTTACTTTTAGCAATCTACAGATGTTCCAACATAATCTTCTGGTCATGTTCAGATGTCAATGTTTGTAATTATGTCATGCTAAATTATAAATGCAATATTATCTATTATGGGTCAAAAAGTGTACACTATTTCAAATGTCATTTAGTGGGGAAGGTGGGGGAGGGGCACCTGAAGGCACTGATGTTTAGCAGTGGCCCTGTTAGAGGTTTTGCATGAAGCTTGTCCAGAGGACAGCTACTGAATGTATACAGTATGTATAAACATGGATAATTATTATTCCAGCTCAGAATAGAAATAAAAGAAATGAACTTTCAGACACAAAGGCTACCCCTTTTCACCAGTTATCCATTTGTCTCAAGTGAACAAGAGGCGGGATTTTATGCAAACAGTACACAGTGGATAGGGAGAATAGTTGGCGAGGCACCCTGATGATCTTTATTTTTTCCAAATATTTTATTTGGGCTGGATGGAAAATCTCAACAAGAATTAATCCTGCAGACAGTAGCGTTCCCGCATGCCACCTCTCCAGAACATTACTGGAAGATTTCAGGACTGCCATGCATGTGTAAAAATGGCTTATGTGATCCATCAGTCAGGTGCCATCAGCATGCGTGGGGAGCCAACATGGAGTTATGCCCATGCCAAGGATCAAGCTCACAATCCAGGAAGGTTTGTGTGTGTTCATTTGATTAAACAAAACCCCTTTCAGTTGGATACTGGCCACACTCTTTTCAACAACAGAGGCAAATCCATTGATTACAAACTTTCCAATCAACCATCTGTAAAGAATGCAGATGATGGAGCCTCAGTGTGGAACTTTTTGTTCAGGTTCTGTCAGTAGGATTTGATTCACACCAGCATAGCTCAGTCAGAGTGTGTTTCAGTGAAACAACAGATAACCTTTGAGCTGCGGGGGATGAGTGTGAGGGTTAGACGCAAAAAGATTCACAAGGTTATGCCAAGCATTCCTAACATTTCCAAGCTCCTCAGATCCCCTGAGGAACTCAGACACAGTTAAGAAATATTTGTCTGACCATCAACCACAACAACACCCTTCCTCTCTTCCTCTTTAATGACTTATGTTTAAGTTACTTACCAGGTTTAACACAACACATCCAGGTACTCCATTTGCCTTGTCTACACTAGCATCAGGTCCAAGGTTTTGTTTCTGTGGTAAGAATTGATGATTATTTTGATTATTTTGTTATCAGAATATCACCTGAGACGTCTTTGACTCAGTGATTAGCTGAAGGAATACAATATTCAGATACTCAAATTATAATTGCAACACTGAAAAACATATTTCCCTGTCGTAATGAGGATGTGAACCTGCTTATTTATATATGTAACTGATTAGGAACAGGACATTCATGGGTTTGTGATGCTGACCTGCCCTGACAAGATTTAACAAGCCTAAAAATACATAACTGTTTGATTACACTTGAATACAGTATACATGTTATAAAAATGTTCTGTAAAGAAGCATCTCTACAAAGCTGCTGGAGGGAAATGTGATTTATGTGATTGCTGGAATGGATGTCAGTCTCAACTCTAATAAGGAGGAAGGATGGAGGAGGAGGAGGAGGAGGATTCAGTTACATGCAGCACTTCCACCCAGGTGGGATGAGACAAACCCATTGTAACAATAGATTACTACAACATTTTCATTTTAGACTGTAACACAACTGACCGAGTCATTGTGAGCCCACTGAACAGTGCCGAAAGGGTCCTGCATTTGATTACTTTTAAAACTGTGTCAAGATTGTTTTTTTCATCTCTATGTGTCAAAGACAGAGGACATGAGTAGAGATTTTAGATACTCACACATACTGATGAACCCGATGGAGAGTTTATGGAGTCCAAGAAATGGCTATTTAGGAACTTTAACGTTCTGAAACTTCCGGATTCCTAGGCAAACGTTCTTACTGGCTTCTTATTTCTAGTGCCGGAAGTGAACCCCATTGGCAGAGAGAGAGTGTCACGCCAAAGCTAAACAAATAGCTGCTTTTGCTAACTAAAATGGCCTGGACACGTAGATATGCGCAATCAATGAGTCATTCATTTTTATGGACTTACCCCTTTTAGCGCATAATTTACCGCAAAGAAACAATTTTTCTTAGAAAGATTAAAAAAATATCAGGGATGGTCCCTTTAAGCAGATTTTTGAGGAAAATACTGGTATGACTGACAAGGAAAGCCAGCATAATCTCTCTTATCTTAAAGCAGACTTTCGCTTTTTTTTAACCTGGGGTTTGTTTTCATCTTTCCTTTCATACATGTGATGGAGAAAGGAAGATCGCTCCAGTATTTAGCCGGGCAGGCAGCTAGCAGCCCAGCTAATAATAAGTATCAGGCAACTGCTCCTGTACAAGTTCGCCCTAAATAGTCCTAATAGTCTCAACGAGTGTTTGACAACGTACCCGAGAGGAGAAATGAATGAAAGTATCTGTATTAGCTGGCGATTGCCGGGTTTTGTTATGTTTTGGTGTCTGTGTCCAAATCTTATTATCCCTGAACTTGCATCAAAACACTGCTGGGAGCTTCCACTACATGATACTAAACAATAGCAATCATCAGGTAATACAGATGCTTTGGTTCATTTCTCCTCTCTAGTATGTTGTTTGACAATTGTTGAGACTATCAGAGTACTTCATCGTGGAAAAAAGCATGTTTTCAGGGCAAACTTACGCAGGAGCGGTTCCCCGATACTTACCATTAGCTGTGCTGCTAGCTGCCTGCCCAGCTAAATACTGGAGCTATCTTGAACGTTCCTTTCTCCATCACTCACATGTATGAAAGGAAAGATGAAAACAGACTCCAGGTTAAAAACAGCGAAAAAAAAGAGACTTCAAATTCCAGGTTGATTTATTAAGCCTGCGATTACCTTTTTCTTTATTGATTGGTTCCAATTCCTTAAAGGGGCATTGTGTCAGAATTACTGCCATTTGACACCAGCCAATTGTGTACTGTATGGCATTCTAACATACACACATAGCCTACACTGGAATCCGGTTCTACTCACCAACTGTATGTTTCCATTCACTTTCATTCACAGTAAACATTCATGGTAAAGCAGGGCTAAAATCTGGTGGGATAGCTTTTACCTAGACAAAATTCATAGAAGTTGGTTTCTCCGTCAAGATCTGCTGGTCATAGTGAGGTCTAAAATGTGTTGTTTACAAGAATGTGTGCTTTATTTGTATAGCATAGTGTTGTGGTTTACTGTTAATTTTGCTGCCTTTGTGTTGCTCCAGCAGTTCTCGGCCACCGTAAATTGTCCCACTCATCCGGGACAGATAACGGATGAATACAAATAGAATAAATAAATATCATCAAGCTGATTTTTGATATCCAGAATGAATTGTGTATCAGGATCTGAGATTTCTTCTGTTTTTGTATGGCTCTTACTTTCTGAATTGCCTCCCTACACACGAGGCCAATTTAGACAGTTGGCCTCGTCTGTATAAGGCCAGAACTGCACTTCAGTCATTCCCATTTCATTTCGTGTGTGGATGGATTTCCTGTTTGCTAGAAAACTCTTGGTCTGGATTTGAGGAGCCCCCTGCACATTTATGCCATACATTAAGTCATCAGTCAGCTTTGAGTTGTTTTCCTGTTGGCTTCCAGCAGTCTTTCCTGTGCCCCCCTCCAGATCGCAAAATCCATCCCCAGTATCCTCTACTTTAAACTCCTCGTAAATAAATTCCTTTAACACGATCTAGTCTTCTAATCTCTGTTTCTGGGTCCTGCGTCTGAGACAATCCTGTGACATCAGGATCAATTCTGACTAGAAAAATACACATTTCATGAAATATGAAAGTTTAAAGTTAATGTGAAACATTCAAAAGCAAAAACAATTTAAATACTCCAAATTAAATTTTAAGATTTACTGATGTATTTCATTGTGATGCACTTTTAGAGGTCTATAAGATGCTTTTTTTAAAACATGCATTGGTATATGGAAAAAGTATAGAAATATATCACTGAAATCCCCATCAGCACATTACTGAGTCTATTGTTGTTATACTGAGTAATAAGGAAATTCAATATGACCAACACAATTGCAATTTAAAACGCTTTGTTATATTTTATTTCTGTAAACTTTACAGAAATAAAATATATTTTGTCAGCAAACTTTCTTTTTAATTTGAAATTCAGAATAGGATTTCTGATTAATTACTTAACTATTCAGGATCTTTTTTGTTCCTGGAAAGAACATCCTAGTAAAATCACAGATTATTTTTTCCTGCATGTCAGAATCTAAATTATTGAAAGCGTTTTCACTCTTCCTTCAGACGACTGCATGCAGATATCTGGCAACGGTGTCGCTGACATGTCTAAGGGCCGGGTTGTGAAATTCTCAATACAATAACCTTTGATAAACCTTTATTCACCTAAGTCAGCCTATCAGGGTGAAGGCTGGGATTTGTTTCTCTCCGGTTAGCTGAGAGAACCAACCTTACATTAAAAAAAGGTTTACTTGGGGGGGCAGTTAAAGCAAAAACACAGTCATAAATCACCTGTACAGGAGGATGAGTGAAGAAAGGATGAGGCAAAGCTGTGGGAGGAGGAGGAGGAGGACGCTGAAGGCCCCTAGAAATCAATTTTGACACATTAGAACTATTAGCTTATTGAGAGGTGAAAGATGGATTGAAAGCTGATGTTTAGGAGAGCTGTAACTGTAAAACAGCTTCTCCGTTAATGAACTCTGGAGAAGGCGATGCTCTTTGAGAAGCTTCACAGTTACTTTATGCCTGTACGGATCAAAAGCCAAACATACGTCACTCGCAGCCAAATTTCCCAGAGGGAAACACTGGAACACTGTAGACACTTCCCCTCTCAACTCATTTAGATAGACACATGTACAATTGTGTAGAGAGGACAATAAATAAATAAATACTCAAATAAAACATGATAAATTAAAAAAAATTCATTATCTTTCACAGTCAAAAGTTTAAGTACCTCTGACTTTTGGGTTTGAATAGTTCACCCAAAAATGATTGTATCCTAAGCTGAATTTGAACTTACAGGTCTGTCTCAGAAAATTAGAATATTGTGATAAAGTTCTTTATTTCCTGTAATGCAATTAAAAAACATGAAATGTCATACATTGTGTATTCATTACAAATCAACTGAA